>PXIH01S0063434.1:6968-18492 GCA_003024985.2 Euperipatoides rowelli
GCTTAAGTGCAAGTGTATAATATATAATTATACAGTAAGGTAGCCTTTCTGTATCTCAAAGAATATTATAGAAATAGAACATCAAAAACAACAAAATTATAATGAAACAATCGAAAACAGTGAAAGTCATATAATTACAAATTTTCAAATCTTACAAAGTTCATTTTAGATGAATTCGATTTTTCAAATGAAAACATTCACAAAATATTTTTCTATATTCTGCATTGGTCATTAAATGAATATAACATGGCAATGAAAAATTAATATATCCAAGATAAAGTGTAGCCGTTTCAAACATGAAAGAAATACAAGTGAGTTGATATAAACAATGGTAAAAAATGGATAATCCAGCAGGTAGAGTACAGATTGTATTTATGGCGACCAAATTGTTCAACAAAATGAACATTGTTCTCTCTTTATTCATTTCATTGGTGTTTTTTTTTGATTGACATTGTTGTTTCCTTTCAATCATCTTTCTGAAGTTGTAAACAATGAAGAGATTCAAAATGAATGAACCATCAAATGGAATTATAACGGTAATGAACCCACTGACCATAAATAATATAATATCTGTGTATGATTCAAAGAATATAGGATTGGCCTTTATTTTGGATATGACTCTTGTAGAATTAATGACATGATATTGATAGCAGCTTAAAGCATCGTAAGCTGGAATAACAGGCCAGAAGGCAATGATGAACCCTGTAACCACTTGAATCAGAGTATGTTTAATTGTTAGAAGAGTATTAGCACTGTGAGGTTTGCAGATAGAAATAAATCGATGAATAGTTATTAAAAAATAAAGAAAGAAACTGAAAGCTCCAAACAGATACACTGCTGGAAATAGAACATATTTAGAAATCAGTAACATATCCATATTTATAGAGAATACATCATACTGTGAAATGATTACAATTACACTAATTGATACTACAATGAAATCAGATAAAGTTAATATTAAGAGTAACATTTTCATTGTAATGTGAATTTTCATTTTCATGAAAACAATGAAGTTCATAACATTTCCAAAAATGCCTACTGAAGTGGTAATTGGAGCCAGATTTCTTATAATCCATCTGACATATGGTATATCTAATGGTTCAGTTTCAGGGATGTTTTCAAAACAAGGCAACATGGTTATTTATTGCAAGGCTAATAAAACCTGTAACGTGTTTTAAATTTTCATCAATTATTAAAAATAGGAATTCTTATTAATAGTTATTTTCAAATTTCAATTTTATAAGAAAATAAATTTATTAATATAATTCTTTGAACAGTTTCTCTTCTCAAAAATCTTTTAATGATTTAGCGTTTTATCTTAAAATAATACCTATATGTGAAAATAGAATTTTAATATATAAAAGTTATTAAAACCACAAATTAAATAACTATACCCACATTATTTAAATTTAAACTTGCACTTTTCTTAATTTCCTGTAAAAAATACTTCATAAATTATAAATCTAGTGATTATAGGTTGGACTAACATGTCATACTTTCCCCAAAAAAATCAAACTTCTTTAATATTTTTTTTCCTTAGGTAGTTTTAACACAAGCAAGCAGGTACTGGCCACTGATAATGATGTCACAATGGTGTACAAGCACTATATACCTGTTGTTGACACCTGGTGATTATTTAAAATGTTGTTTTAAGAGTCTTAACTTTGCAAAAGTTGTTATTAAGAAACAAAGAAAAGAGTGTATAAAAGCATTAAATGTTTCTTTTTATTTTTTTTTTCATATAAAGTTAGTTCAAAAATCATTACAATGCTTCAAATCAAAACTAATTCACAGTGATATAAGAACTTAAGCCAATTGAAAATGTATTTTATTTTAATAAGAATCCGGTGATCTAAGTTTGCAAAGCGCTAATAATAATATCTGTATTTTGAGCCTGAATAGATTTTTTTATGTGGAAGGTTAACGAGTAAGGTTAATAAACAGTGCTGGATCTAGGAGGGGGGGGGGGAGAGGGGGCAAGTGCAATGGGTACCACATCAGGGGGGCAGCAAAATGGTCCTTGAAGTAAAAAAATTATATAGTAAATCAGGACTATCAAAATGTCATACAACCAAAAAACTAAAAAAAAGCGTATCAAATTATTTACATTTGAAGTACAAAACATCCATACAACTAAAAAAAGCTTATCAAATACTTTACATTTGAAGTACAAAACATACATACAACTAAAAAGAAATAAAGGTTACCAAAATATTTTGTTTGGAAATACACAAAAATCGGGGGCGTCAGAAGCCAACTTTGTCCCCTCACCCCAAAAAAATATATATATCTACTTCCACCACTGTTAATAAATGCATACATATTATATATTCTGTATACACTATATATAAATTACTGTACATATACAGTGTGTAGGCTTAAATATCGCACTCTATGTTCTATACTACGTAACTAAAAAAAATACATTTTGAAATAATAAGGTTTAAAGATTTCAATTGTTTATTTTAAATCAGGCTGTTGATGATTTGCACCAAAATTTATTGATTATCATTGATTTTAATGAATAAAATTTAACTCACTAATTTAAAAATCAAGATATATTTATTTTCAATATGAAAATTTGGATATAATTCAGTATTGCAACAACTACCAACATTGATTTAATTAAAAAAAAAAATTCAATGTAATATTGCCACATCTTTGAATTGTTGCAATATTACATTGAACATTTCATATTAATGTCAATGGGATATTGCTACAAATAGAAGATGTGGCAATATTGCACTAAGTCTTTTAAAAAAAAAAAATCCAAAAGCATAAAGATTTACCTGACTTTAGGCGGTAAATTTTGGAAATAGTATTACCATAGTCTTACACTAGAATAGCGCACCTTTAGACCATTCAAAATTACATAAAATCACAAAATATGATTTTTTTTTAGTTGCATCAGTATAAAACCTGGAGACGTTATGAATTGGAGACTAAGCAGTCATCCAAGGCAAGGCTATTATAATAGGTGGTTTGGAAATTTCTAAGGAATAACTATCCAAGTAGGATAAGACAATTTAAAATGTTATTCTCAAAAAACCCGAAAAAAATATGAAGGTCTTAAATTAGTTTTATCATGTTTACAAGTGCAAGGAGAGCCTTTAGAGGCTTTTTAACAACGTCTTATGGACACCTCAAATGTGCTGGGCCCACAGTGGTCCAGGTTCCTGAAGGAGGATTTGTTATTGACAGAATTCAAAAGGGCTATATTAAATTCAGTTAGGATAGATATGTTAAAGCTTTTACCCCCACAACTTTTGCAGAAGTGATAGACTATGCCTTAGAAGTTGAATAACACTACTTAGCGATAGGATTAACTGAGTCCAGTGTACACATAGTGGAACTAGACTCAGATAAAGAAGAGAATAATTTAATTTTTTCAGACAACAGTGAACTTATAACACCTGTTAATAAAAGATTAAACAAATTATAAAGACAGACGATTCAATGATTGCTCCAATCAAATGTGCTGAAATCAGCTCAGTAGAAAATGAAAATGAGCAGAGTATTGACATGGACTCCGGCAGTGAAGAAAAATATAACAACACATACGCAGTAAAAGTCATTATACTGACCAAGAAAGGGCATGACCACATCAAAAAGTATTGGCCAAGAAAGAGCAGACCCAAGAATCTAGCAAAGTGTTAAATACAGAGGCATTAAACTTCAATGCCCCTCTTCAGTAAGTCAGTTGACTGCAGGCGAGGGGCACAACAATGATCATAGTATGGAGCAACTGAGTATAAAATATTGACAAACATCATAAAAAAAGGTATATAAACTTTAACATACCAAGGCAGGAAATGTTCAGCCAGGGGAAAGAAAACAAATTACAGAGGGAAAATATCTGTAAACAATCACAACTTTGAGTGTGGGGTGTTGTAAATAATGACATAAAAATAAATACCAGTGCTAATAATAATGGAACAATGGGTGTGATAAAACAAAATGTTGTAAATAAAAATGTTTCTAAAAAACATAATTTAACTAGTATTAAACCGTTTTATACCTAAGGATAATAACGTTTGTAGTGTTAATGAAACAAATAATAGTGTCAATAAAATAAGCAGTATGAATTCACATCCTCAATTAAATAAGAGTAATAAAAAGAAAAATAGAAATATTAGTATAAAATTTTTAAATGATTTTCCTACTAAGCCAATTATCACAATAACAATTTTTAAAAAGGAATGTTTCACTCTTATAGGTACTAGCTCTGAATATACAATATTAAGTGACCATTGTGTATCTCCTGAATTAAATGTGTGTATGCAGGGTTCAATTACCTTGATATCACCTGTTGCTGATAAATCTATGGTAGCAACAAAATCAATATTGTAAACTGATCTTAAAATAATTGTAATATTTTGCAGCCAGTATTAAATGCATCTTTGAATCTGGATTCTTGTTTTAGTGTCATTTTGGGGATTGACTTTATAAAAGCCTATAATGCAAGGTCAAACCAGAAGAAAAAAACAGATTTTATTTATTTTTTGATTAGCAGTCAATTCTGAGTGGAATAAATTTACTAATCAAAGAGCCAGATTTTCCAGATCAATTGTTCACCCTGTGGAAAAACCCAGCCTTGCAGGTTACATGATTAGTTTAAAGTAAATGAGCTGGAAATTAATGAATTCCATAAGATTAAATTAAAAAGAATGCTAACTCATGAGCAAATTTTAATTGAGGATGTCAAAAAAATTACTGGGGCCCATTTTCCTCCTGTTAAACCAAAATTTCTAAATAGTGAAAATATTTACTAAAATCTATACTGTATCATGCACTCGCTATTCAAACCTTTACAGAAAAAAATTACACAACTCGAAGATGTAGGTATAGTGTGCCCTGTTACAGATTCACAGTACAATGTACCACTGTTGGTGATTCATAATATAAACAATATTAGAATTGTGCTGGATCTAAGAAAGGTAAATATGCAAATATAACCTATGTAAATTTTCTCTAATGCACATGGACAATATAAAATGGGGTATTTTTACATAGGCCTAGCCCAGTCAGCACAATATAAATTGTCATTTCAACTGCCCTGGGGTAGGTTTACCCTTAGTCATTTGCCAAGGGCACTGTTAAATTCTGCTGCCCATATCTAAGAAATCATTAATAAATGCCTAAAGAATATTAAGTCCAAAGATAAAGTACTAGCCTACTTGGACAACATTATAATTTTTACACAAACTGTAGAAGAACACTTGGAGGTGTTAGAGGAGGTACTAGAAGGTTTTAAAAAAATAATATGTCAATTAAACCGAGAAAATGTTGTTTATTTAGAAAGACCTCAAATTATTTTGGCATATAATAGATAAAGATAGTAGTTAGCCTATAGATTGAAATACGATCTAAGTAACTGATTTTCCAAGACTTTTCACTCACTATAAAATGTGTAAGAAGTTGTTTGGGATTTGTAGTCTTCTACCAAAGATACATAAAAAATTTCACTGAGCTTGTGGCCCCCTTGTACTCTCTATTAGAAAAGGGTGATGGGAAAGTCCTCTGGTCTCTCAAGGTTGAACATGCTTTCATTTCCTTAAAAAAAAAACTTATGCTAGCTCCCTTTAGCACATCCTGATTTTACTAAACCATATTTTGTATCAATGGACGCATCTCAAATAGGTTTGGGCAGTCTCCTTGAGCAAGAAAATGCAGAAAGCCTCATACAGCCAATAGTCATAAGCTACTCAAAGCAGACATCAATATGCAATGATTGAAAATGAGGCATTGGCAATTGTATATGTCTTGCAAAATTTCAGTCACATTTATATACGGCTGTACTACAGGCTATACTGTTGTACGAGAGATTGATAATAAGATGGTTGATTCATTTCCAGGATTTACGGATACAATTTCAACACAAACCTGGAAAATCTAATATCTGTGCAGATTGGCTTTCACAGAGTCTTGTGTCTGACAATTCTACAAATGTAGCAACCATAGGTACAGTGAGGTACGGTACCCACTTTTTATTGATAAACTCTTGACAGCACAAAGATGCAGACAAATTTTGCAAATTGATTAAAGACAAAATTTGTTAAGGACAATAATTATTTAAGGAAAGATAAGATATACTAGAGGAAAGTCAATTAGTTTTAAAAGAAGTAAAATATTATCAAGGCCTAGGTAGTTTGTATCGTACACTAGTGTCAAATTTGCTGGTGGAAGACATGATATCAAACTACCATAACACATTCATTAGAGGTAATTTTTCTCTTGTAAAATGCTTTGGAAAATAAGGTCCAGTTTTACATGGAAAAATAAGCATGAAGACCTATATAGCATTGTGTGGCATATGTCAGAAGAGAAGCATTCCTAGAAGTAAGGCACTATTACAACCCATGCACCCTAGCACAACCCCCTTAGAGGAATTATACATGGACATATTAGGTCAGGTCTCCACTACCTCAAGAGGTAATAAATATATAATATTTTGGACCGATGACCTGTCCAGATTTTGTATAGTCAGCCCACTTAAAAATATGGCAGCTGTGAACATTGCAAATGATTACATGCAGAATGTTTCCACAAAATATGGGGTATCAAAAGAGATTGTAACATATAGAGAGCTTCAAATGAAAGGGCATAAATTCAGGTCATTATGCAATTTTCTAGGTGTGAAAAATATATTCACATCTGGCTACCATCCGGCCTCCAATGGCTGCACAGAACATGCTGACACAAAAAAAAATGTGTTAGCAAAAATGGTGGACAAAAATTTCAAAAATCGGGATGAATTGCATTATTGGTACTCAACTCAGTAGTCAATAGGTCTGCAAATCAGTCAAAATTTTACATTGTTCATGGGTTTGACCCCTTAGATCCAGCCTCAGAATTTAATCTGAAAAATAATATAGACTCTGATGACATCAGTTATCATGCAGGAGCTAATAGAGCATTTGACCTTAGTATGCACTCAAGTGCATGAAAGATTAACTAAAGCTCTTTTAATTCATTTATGGAAAAACAGGAAAAAAAAATTGCAAGAAAATCAATTATGACAGCCATACTATTGGTGGACTCCACCTCATATACCGGGGCCAACTGGAAACTTATGCCATGCTATAGAGGTCCATACCATGAAGTGTCTTCCAGCTCTTTGAAAAATTACCAATTGAGAACCATAGAGAATCCAAGGTAATTTAAAGTGTACACATTGACAGGATAAAGCCATATCATGTCAGATTAAACTAAGATGATTTAAATAATAATAATAATACTTATAACACTAATACTCAGCTACAAACTAATAACAATCCACAGACATTTCAGAACCAAGAAACAAAACCGCTAGGGGAATGTTATGGCTGATTGTATTTACCACAATATAAGTGAAGTGGATTGTAGACAATGTAAAGACATACATTTGTTCATATGCTCATCTCAACAAAATGCTCAATCTTGGCCCACAGTTGATGATCAACAACTACCTTGATGTTTGCTCAGACCAACAAAGGCTAAAGTAAACAACAGTCATGTTTTTAGTTATCTAAACTGTTCAGTATATTAATATAAAAATGATAATAGTTTTTTTCAAGAAAAATGAGATTTCATAATTTTTTAGTATTCTGGCAAGCATATATTTTAGAAAAAAAGAGTACATACAAAAAAGAGTGGAACAAAGATTTATAAACTTAAACGAATAAAATACTTAACTCTGAATAAATAGCTTATGACATTTGGTGCACTGTTACACTCAATTGCTGGAATTATTGAGAGTAAAAAAATAGAGCAAAAAACTTTTGGTTAAGATTACTCTGAATCTAAGGTGGATCTTAAAAAAAAGTTTAAATTTTAAAATTAAGATCAGGAAAGACATGAGTGAATACGAAAAGGAGATAAAGGACAATGTTAATAACTCGGAGAAATATATAAAGTTATTGAATAGTTTAGAATACTGGAACAAAGTTTTCAAAATGGCTTACTCAGGGGTGGGGGAGTTATATATTTACCTTATACGTTAAAAACATTGATTTCAGACATGGATTTATTGAAAAAGAGGCTAATAGCCAATGTTTTGTGGAAGGTGATATGGTGCATACTTCCAATATGGATATAATTAAACTATTACAAAATGAATTTATTAAAGAATAAAATGAGAAATTTAATGAGAAAGATAATATTGATCGATAATTATTTCAAATGAAATATTTTTCAAAATATTATAGGTCATGAAATAAAGAGTTTTTGAATGAGGATGAACAAAATGGGTTAAACACTCCTATTACCATTCTTGAGTTAAAAAACTGTGATGAGAGGTACAGATTTCACATCTGTACCAGGACCAGATGGAATAACTTATAATTTATACAATATGGTAAATGATCAGATAATAATCAATTTGTTGGATTATTTCAATTTTTTGTTGTTGAAAGATCAATAATATTTTGAAGTGTTTAAGTCTTATTTCAAAATTATACCTAAAAGTTTGTTATAGGAGATTGGGGTATAAAAAGTGATAAAATAATGTCCAATTGCCTTGTAACATACAGATCAAAAGATGCTTGAAAAAAATATTTTAAATTGTTTTTCTCTTATTGTGGAAAGATCATTGCCAGGTACTATGTTTGGGATAAAGGGTAAAACTATTTGTCAAATATTGTTGGTACATTATAATATGGTGTTCTCAAATTATGAGAAAAAAAGTAGGAGGGATCTTTGTGTGCTGTGTGTTGATATGGTGGGGACATTTAAATATTTGACTTATTTGATATATAGATATATTGGAAATAATAAGACTCCTAGGTTATTGATTAACTTGATTTATCAAAAGGCAGTAGCTTTTCTTAGTCAAAAGGTATAATATTCAATACGATAAAATGGTTAATGGAATATTACAGGGCTCAATAATGTCTTAATTTCTAAAAGCTTTTTTAAAAAATTTAATAAAATAATTCAGAATTTTCTATTTAAGAAATATAAGTTTTTAAGAGCATATAGAATGAGGTTACCTGTAAGCAGAAGGGGGTGGAGGGAATTGAGACTCATTGATATTCTAATAGCTAACAAAACCTTTATATATAACTATGTAAAAAAAAACATAATAGACAATACTATATTTAGAAGAATTTATGAAATTAAACAGATAATTAATGAGTCAATATTGTGACAGTGTATCAAAATTTATGAGCAAATTAATATATTTATTGAAGGTGTAACTAAAGGCGTGTTCGTCAATAGTTAACTTTTTTAATTATTTGAATTATTTGACATTTTTTCGTTCGTCATTAGCTCACAAACTTAACGAGATCGTTCGTCATTATTTTAGTTAGGGTAATCTCGTGCATTTCGTTACTAACTTTTTTACCTTGCTCGAGAGGTGGGTAACTTCGTGAGATTTGGTTTTCATAATGGCCGACAAAAAAAGTTATCATTTCTTCAACTTGGATTTATTAAAGATATTGGAATTGTTATATAAATACCGAGTGAATACAATATCTTAGATGATGGGGTAGCAATAATTTTTCATTTTAATCATCTGCAATCCTAATAATAAATTTTAAAATTCATTTTTTTGGGGATAAAATACATCGATTTTCAATATCCCCGTGAGTAAGGTTGCTCAAGTCTTTACCTGAAAGGATTAATGCAGTAATTTGAAATGCTAATCTTTGTAAAATAGTCTTCAATACAAACATTTATTTATTTTTTTCATTTTATTAATAACTTAGAATTTTATCTTCAATTGCATCAAAATTATTGTTGCATAAAAGCATACTTAAACTATTTTATTATGATCGAGTACTTTGATACTCACCAAGTGCTAACTTTATCGTTCGTCTATAAAATTAAATGTTCACGTGACCAGGTATAAACCAAATTAACGAAATGCACTGAAAATATCTTTTGACGAACATGCCTCAAGGTTAAATGTAAACAATATAAAAATATATAATGAGCCAAGAAATGGAATTTTAAATTATAAAAAAAAATCAAACTGATTTAAGATTTATAAAAAAAAGTATTTTATTGGTGGTACATTTCAAAATTTTTTGATTAAATACACCTTGGGAGTGTAACCTACTAAGGAGTGTATGTACAAAATGGGTATGATATATGATGGTGATGATGGGAAATGTGTCTTTAGATGTTTAAAAAATTGAAACATTGGAGCTTAATTTTTGGGGAATGTGGGAGGGTTAACAAATTTGGAGATATAATTATGGATAAAATGGGTAACAAATATAATTTAAAATAATGTATTAATAAGATAAAATTCCTAAGCAGATGTTTAAACCTAGAGTATCATTGCTTTTTAGCATTTGTAAAGCAAGATGTGATATTATTTTCAAAAATACAGAAATTAAAAGGCTTTAAAAATATTATAATATATTATCAGCAAATTTATTTAAAATATATGTTTTCTTTAAAATAGTATTGTTTTCTATAGACTATTGGTATCCAAAGGTTATTTAAGGATATTTTAGTGAAATATTAACCTTTTATTTAAGTATGTTGTAGTTGTAAATTGAAATTGTAGAAATCATTGTTATTAGCTTTCTTAGTATACTATTCTACAATTGTAAGTAATTATGAAGCTCTGGCTATAGATGGAAATATCCAGGGTTTTAGAATTACAGATTAGAAAACTAACTGTAAAAGTAAGTATATTTTTTTAGATTAAAAGCAACAAAAAAAATGTTCTTGTAGTAAAGGGCAATATATCGCATGTACCAAGCAAAATCCTTCTTTCAGAATGAGATAACATATTANTATTTTCAGATGTTTGATAAGGGGATGAAATTTTTAATCTGTTTAATTTTAAAATCCTGAAAACGTTTATACAAAAGTAATTTATTCTTATAATTTTGTATGAATAAATTGTTCATTAACCCTTATCATACCATACTGGGTCACAGAAGGACCCCAGAACATCTTTATTTAGTGCCTTTTTATAACTATTGTAACTACATAATCCATGATTTTTATATTTGTACCACATTTTCTACCAGTAATAGGAAAGCAGAAATAAAAAAAAACAGTTCAGTAGTTTTATTAAATAAATAAATAAAAAATTGGCTTGGGGTTCTCCAGACTCATCATGGTATTTTATGTCTGTTTTTCAATCATCTTTTTATTAATAATATTATCATTTTTCCATACAAATCATTGATAATTCATTGCTCAATGATGACAAACAAATCACAGTACCATTTTGTTATTTATTGCAGCCATCTTATACACAATATAAACTAAGGTTTTCCATTTTTTAATGATAAAAAGCTGAATATATGCCTGTAGAACATAAGTAACATTTAAATAATGAAGTAACAATATTATATCACATGGAAATGAATAATCACATTACCATTACCATCAACTTGAATAATAACATGCTTTTGAAGAATAGGGATCCCACTTGGTAACGTTGATCAAATGATCTTGGTATGATAAGGGTTAAATAAAAACTACCATTTTAATATTAGAAGAATTAATTTGTCTACAACTTCAAAAAATTGGGAAAAAGAGGAGGTTTGTACCTAAATACTGTCAATTTATATAGTAT
>PXIH01S0063475.1:0-10033 GCA_003024985.2 Euperipatoides rowelli
TTTCAAAATGGATTTCAGAAAGAAATTTGATTTGCAAAGAATCATGGGACTTCTTGTCCAAAAGAAAAAAATGTTTGGTCTCCATTTTTAATATGTAAAAAAAAAAAACAAACATAATTGTAAAGTGCTTCCCTCTAGTAACAAAAAGGTTATATTAGTTATTATTTTGCAGTTATTTTATTGTGTTTAAACAATAATTTTGATTAATGTTATAGTTATATAAAAATGGTAGCATGCTATTTTTATATATAAATATCCATAAATAAATATTAATGATATTACTGTTTAAACATAATTTTAAAAAAGTTCAAAATAACACAGAACATATTTAGTTACTAGAGGTCGCTACTAATTTATTAGAATATTTTTAATGTGATGAGATTAGGAATTATCTGGAAATGTTTGATTTGATGTGAATTCTATATTTTTATAGAAAAATAATTTAACATAATTTTTTTTAATACAAAGTTTTTTATTCTCTTATATATTATTCAAGTACTTATTATTTTATAGGCTATAAGATTTAATAAATGTAATTCATTTTATATTGGTATTTTTTTTTTTAGTTTATGTTTACAGCAGGCCTACAGTATTTGTTTTATTAACTATATGAAATATTTTTCAATTAGCACTGTTGAGCAACCAATTCATACTTATAAGCATATGTGTTATGAGATTTCAGGTTCAAAATAACAAGTTCCAATTAGCACATGGCATTTGGGAACCAATTAAGAACATTATTTGGGGTCCAGGTGAACTTACTATGATAGCTGTGGATGAACTTCAATATGTGCTCATGTGATAGAGGGGGATTGAAAGTTTTTGCCAAATTTCTTCCACCTATTGTCCAACTATTTGGGATATTTTTGCAATTGAAGGATCCTGATCAGTATGTTTAGACCTTAAGTCATACCTGACATGTGAGTATTATTTTAGTAAGTCTTCAATAGTTATTAAAACAGAATAACTAAATATGGATGGAGCCTTACATATGGGACAGTTAACTTTATTTCTGATAAATGTGAGCTTTGTTAAACTCATTTTGAAGAAGTAACTGCAACTTAATTTCATTAAAGTAAAAACAGATAGGCTAGCTACTCACAAAAATATTATAAATAGATATTTTGACACATAAATTGTGCTGGTTAATACTCACATTCAAATCTATAATCACCTTGATAGTTACTGCATGAAAACAAGAATGATGCATTAATGTTAGCAGATTACCTCATTCACTGAAATGTGGATGACACATGTGCTGCCACCTATTGTTTTGTTGGAAAATGAAATTCTGATTTTCATTTTTTTCACTACACTCTAATGTACATCCAATATCGGCAATTCTGACTCTTGTACTTACTGCAGGGATGGAATTTTTATTCCTGCCTTCTTGCCAGAGCCTTACACTTGAGAACATGATAACACAAAGATATTTGCTGAAAGGGTCTGAGGAAATTTTATAGACACTTAAATCTCTTATTAAGTGCTACAAATGCCTGTAATAATTAAATTGCTTGTTTAACTAAAATTATTAAATAAATAATATTCAATAAACTCAGTGGACAGAAGTTAAGGGTGGGAGCAATTGGCTAAAACATTAACAAATCCCAAACACCACTAATGGTTAAGGAAAAAAATAAAAACAAAATTAGTTAGTGATGGCGTTAGAAATCAACCTCAACACAGATTTAACTTTTAATAAGCTAAGTTCATAATTTTATTTAAATTAAGAATTAAATTAAAGCAGTATTCCTTCCTAACAAAAAAAAAATTGCTACAGAAAAAAATAACTATCTATCTAGGAATATTTTTTAAAAAAAAAAAAAAAAAAAGTTAAAATGAATTGGCCAATGAAAAATGTATACTAAAATTTAAGAAATTAGAGAGCATGCATGAAAATGGCTGCTGANAGCTACCATATTGCAAGCCCATCTAAGAATTTTATGAAATGGCATATTGACTTAGTCCAGGACTTACAGGACTTTAGATGGAAGAACAACAACTATCGCCAAAATATATTGGGTTTATGAAAATGCTGAAAAATAATGAAAAAATCTTCAAAACGCTATACCGCAAGACTAGGTTAATATTTAAGTTGTATGGTGAGCAGCAAAGTGTTACAATAAATGTGACTGAGATAATAAAGCAGTTAATAATGATAGTTGGATTTGACAATATAGTTGGAATTTATTATCCGATGAAACATCAAGTTCTTTGGAGTGGACTTTAAGAGTGAAGAGATAAAGGATGTTGTGCCAGCATATTGTGGTGCTATAGGGAATAGGATTGAGCTTAGAGTACATTGGTACTCATTGACGGATGACTATAAATGTTTGAAGGAGAATTTGTGTAAGTATATGTATATTTATTCATTTGAAAATGAAAAAAATAGGGTAGGAAATAATTATGTCAAAACTAATGTGATAAATATTTTGGCTACTCCGCTTTGGGGGGCTGAAAATGGATGATATTCCTCAAATAATGGAAATTGAAAATGATATGGTTTTAATAACAATAAAGGGGAGGCAGCCTATTTGTCTTTCGTGTGAAGAACAAGGACATAAGTCATTTGAATGTACTAAGGAATATTGTAGAAGATGCAAATCATTCTATGAAGGACAGCATAGGGATAGAGTGGCTTTGGGGCATAAAATGTTGTTTTCTCAATGATTAGAGAAAGGGCTAATCTTGGCTGAAAGTTCAGAATCTGGCGATGGAAGTGAAGAGATAAAGGTCAATGGATAGTGAAGAACCTAAAAAAAATAAGGAGGAAAAATTGCAAGAAAATGATGGAAAGGGTAAACCATCGGAAAAGTAGGGGGAGAACACAATGTACGGATAGGAAAAAAGGAGAAACTGCTTAAGGTGGATGTATGGGATAATAATTTTTTTTATGGATGAGATTTTTAGCGAGTCAGAGCAGGAAGAAATGCAGGTATTTATTTTATTATAAGGAAAGTTGAAAATGAGTTTATGGTACTTGGAGACTGAAGTTTTAAAATTAACCAANATTAAAACTAGATTTGGGCAGACGTCCGCTAATAGACTAGATTGGGTGGTGGTATCCAAATCGGTGAAGGCTGATATTAACTTGGATTTTCAATTGTGCCCTATTACGGCTCGTTTATTGTTGAAATGTTGTATGTTTTTAGAAAAATTGCTAATAATTATTGCAATAGCACTGGCATTGTTCCTGTTTGGGAAGAAAGTAAGATGAAAGAAGTGGCAAAGATGACTGAACAGGTAAATAGAGAAATGATGATGATCAATCCATGTGTTAAATGGCAAATTATTAAAATGGAGGCTGTAAGGGAGAATGCTGATAAGCAAAGGTTGGTAAAGAAGCAGATAAATATTGAATTAGAACAATTCTATAATACAGCTAAGAAGTTTATCAAGGGTTTGAATGAAAATTTTGAATATGTATGTAAAGTAAGAACCAGGATGCAGTATTTGGAAGAAATAATAAGGAAAAACTTGAGTTATAAATGTGCAAACAATTGTCATGTAACAATGTATACACCAAAATGGGAGCTCCTAAAGTGGTTGAGAGGGAGTAGAAGGGGAGGTAATATAGATGCTATTGTAATTGGAAATCAACTTTATAGTACTTTTCCTAGTATAGTGGAGAAAGCTCAAAGTAAATATGTAAGAAATGTGTGGCAAACGTTTGATGGGAAGAAGGATCAAGGGGTGTTTGAAAATTTTTACAGGATTAAAACTTATAAAATNTATCATTCTAGAAATAGAAATAAGGGGGTTGCGGCTGAGAATTGAGTAGTTTATACAGATGTAAGTCTGGAAGAATTAAATATAGTGTTGAGAAATATACATAGAATTACTAACTCATGTCCAGACAGGATTACGCATCAGTTTTATAAGGGGATGCCACATGAGGTAAAGCTGATCTATTTGGATTACATTAATGAATTGCTTAAAGGAGAAATGTAAAGGACCAGTTGTTGGATATTAATAATGGTTATTTGGAGATGATACCAAAACGTAAGGTAGTGATATAGGGATTACTCATGAGGATGGTTATAGACCCATTGCACTCAGTAATGTGGATATTAAGATAATTGAAAACATAATATTGCACAAAATTTTGGCATGTGTTATGGAAATATTGTCTGATATTATGTATGGCATTAAGGGTAGGCTGATTCAGGAGGCCATATTTATGTATCACCTTGCTTTCAGCATTAGTAAAAAAGGAAAGCAGAAGAGGAGATATCTTATGTGGGTGGATATGCCGGGTGCATATAACAATGTTAATATTGAATATTTGCTTTTTGTTATTAACAAATACTTAGGAATGAACAGGGTCACAAGATTAATGATGGACATAGTAAAGTATAAATATATAGCCTTTCTGAATAAAAAAAACATATGTGGGTTATGTGAAATGGAGGACACTATACTTTAAGGGTCGCCTTTGTCGCAAATTTTGTACACCTTAAACATTATGGAACTTCTTATAAGGCTGGAGGATGCTATTTCTAGTATAACCATATTGATGGGGATGGAAAACATAAAGGTTATTACATACATTGATGATATATCCATTTTTGTAAGGTTGAAAAAAGTGATAAGCTTTGTAAAAGCCATATTGAAAGAGTTCCCTGATATAACAGGTTTGCCTATAAGTTATTCAAAATCCTACATTTTGGATCTAAATAACATGGCGGTGGTAAAGAATGACTGTATGAGGGGTGAAGTAGGCCCTATATTAGGTATAAATTTTCCATTAAATCATGGATTTTCAAGGTAAAAAAATCCTATTTATAAGATATTGGGGGATGTTAAAGATTTGAATTTTGTAGGGGTTATAATTTGAGTTTGTTGGCAAAGGTTACATATTTGAATAACAGGATTGTGCCTAGATTTGTTTTTATAATGTCATGTTAAATTTAAGGGTAAATTTTATATTGAATATAAAAGTGTGATACAAAACTATATATTTGGGGAAAATAGGGCTTTGAGTTATGATAGGGTAATTTACCTTATAAGAAATGGTGGGTTGGGTCTGACGGACTTAAGTCAACTGCATTTTTAAATCCAAAATCTTGCTTAGTGAATTTTTATTTTTTCATGTTAATTCGCTGAACACAACATGAGAGCCTAGAACTTGGATCCAATAAGTGACATATTAGTAAATGGATAGCAACTTTACTTTATTATTTACAGTCCTAACCTTACCCTAAATCCTAAACCCTAACTTCTACTGTGTATTAAACATGATATGCCCCAACCCTATTATAATATAGACATAAAACAATCCTTTTTTGGTCAATTTTGATAATTTGACACCAACTCCGTTGGCCCTCTCATAATAACAGATATATATTTGTGTAGATGTTAAAAACGTGGTAATTGTCACTTATTGGATACCGTTTCTAGATACTTCTCTTGTGGACATGCTTAAATAATTAAGTTGATGTTATTTTCCACCGCTGAGTTGGTTTTTAATAAACAACTAATGATTTACACAGATTTTTTTTTTCTTTTTAAATTTCATCAAGCAATTTTTAAACATTCTCTAATTTTATTCAGAAGAATATTTCAATTGCTAAAAATTCAAAATAAAAAGTCCCCCCCCCCAGATTAGTAACGTCAAAAATTTTAACATTCTTTCCCAGAATTCCTAGGTGCATTAAGCTTGTATATCGTGAAAAATAATTACCAAGAAATTACCCAAATTTTGTTTACTTAAAAAAAACTTAAAATAATCCCTATATTTTAATCATGATTGGTTTTAAAAATTACAATTATCAAAATGATATTTTCATAAAGTACACCTCACAATAATCCCCCCACCCCTATTTACTGTATAAAATTACAAATATGTTTTTCACATTTTATTTTATTTTTTAAATAAGCAAGCAAAAATAGATCTGAATCCTTGTTTTGCTTTTAATATTTATTATCCCTTCTTGCACTCACACGTTGATTGATGAGAACAGTGTAGTTTTTTCAGACAAAA
This sequence comes from Euperipatoides rowelli, assembly GCA_003024985.2. Taxonomy (NCBI): domain Eukaryota; kingdom Metazoa; phylum Onychophora; class Udeonychophora; order Euonychophora; family Peripatopsidae; genus Euperipatoides; species Euperipatoides rowelli. Next base: position 5,984 of record PXIH01S0063475.1, read on the forward strand.
ACAAAATTTGTGGAAAATTTGCTAGGCATTCCTCCAGATTTAACTCTACTAATTTCATTGAGATAAATGTTTTTGATGATAAAGAGGTAATATGGTTTGCTAATGAATCAGAAATAAATAGAGTGATTGATAGTCTTAAAGATAACTTCTCCATAAGTATTGACCAAATACCTTACTATTTTATTAAGAGAAATAAAACATTATTTGTTAGATTGTGGTTAAAATTGGTAACTTTTCACTTATTCATAGTATACTCCCAAGTCTTTGGAAGGTTAGTATCATCCATCCTATTTTTAAAAAGGTGATAAGAAAATAATAAAAAAACTACTGGCCCATATCTTTTGTATCCTGTTGATTTGTTTCCTCAGAATATGCATGGATTTATTAGTAAAAAATCAACGATATCCAACTTAACGGAATTTAATTTTAGAATTTTAAATAATGAATTAGACAATATTTCTATTGATGTTAACTATATTGATCTTGCTTCAGCTTATGATTCAATAAATCACAAAATTTTATTAGATAAAATTCTGCCAAGGTGGTGTGGCCGTGAGGTTCTGTACCCAGCCATGGTATGCTTGAGAACATTAAGGAATCCTAGGTTTAAACCCCAGGCAGCCCCGGTGCTGAAAAATTGGCAAAATTTTATTTCGCTGTTCGTAGGCACGAGGGGAATTTAGTACTTTAGAAATATATTAATTGTTTGTTTATTAACACAGAAATGAATTTATGGCGAGTGAAAAAGGATAATGACTTTGAGATGGATAATGGAAATACAAGCCTAGCAACACTGTTGTATCAGGTTTTAGAAGCATGTAAACCAGATATTGTATATATGTATATAGTTGGATAATAAATATATGGATTGCCTTAACCATCAGGTAGTTTTTTTTGAAAAAAAAAAAATGCTCGCTTATGCATTTCCTGTATACTTAATCAAATGGATTAATAACTCCCTTAGTGGCAGAATAATAATTGTTGAGTTGGATGGGGTCTACTCGAACCCTCATATCATTAATAAAGGCTTCCCCAAGGGTTTGTGTTGGCCTCATGTTTGTTAAACATTTTTATTGCTGACATAGCAAGTAAATTATGGAAATAGGTAATTTGAAGGATGTACAGAACTTAAGAAATCTTTGAATGTTTTTGTGATATTTGTAAATCATCAGAATTAATTATTAATAAAGATAAGATTAATGTCTAGCATTATGGTAAAAAAAAAAAACATTAATCAAGATTATTATATAGATGATGACAAGTTAAGAAATGTTACTAATGTAAAAGATTTGGGTATTTCCTATGATTTTAGATTAAATTTTGATAATAATTTTACAATATTGAATAATAAAATCAAAAGATCATTTGGATATATGAAGAATGTTTTGAATCATTTGGATAACAAAGATATTTCAATTGATTTATAATTACTATGTATCATCTATATTTTGTTATGGTACAACTTCAGTTTTTTATAAAGGAAATTCACAAATAAAAAAACTAGATAAATCTTACATATATTTTTCCAAAAGGGTGACAAATATTAGAAAATTAAAATATGAAAACAGATTCAATGCTCTTAAACTGCTTTTCTCTAGCCAACTATATTTAAAAGTTGACATCTCATTACAAAGAGATTGTCATGGAAAGGAACTATAATAGTTATTTTGATCTTAGTAATAGACCAAACTTTAGAAAACATAAATTCCAACTAAAAATTCCTTTTAGCAAAAAGATCTGGTTTTTCAACTCTGTTTTCAGAAGGAACTTACTATTTTGGAATAATCTTCTTGCTGATTAATTTTTGTGTGGCTTTTCTGTTTTTTAAAACAAGTTAAATAAATATATATTTGATGGATCAGTGGTTTCTATTATTTTAACATTCCTTCCATTATATTGTTTGTATAAGTATGTTTATAATGTATGTGTGGTATGTGAGATATTATAATAAATTTTAAGTATATTTTAAGACATAATATGTATTTTTTCACTTCATATTGAAAAAGAAAAATCATTTGTTTCATTATTTATTTTAAGCCTATATTATATATAATTTATTATTTTTGAAAAACAATTATTTTAGTAATTACTTAATCCTTACCTTTTTAATCTCTCTTTGAATCCCTTGGCAAATGGATTATTATCAATTTTTAATTGTGTTACCTAGGAGAAGAAAAATAAAGTGTTAATTGCAATTTCAAATATATTGTATATATGGTCTAATTATTACGATGACATAGATTTATAGAAAATTGATGTCACTTTTAAACTGTTTGGATTTATCATAATAACCTAATCCTAATCTATAAATGATAATCAATAATTAAATACTTTAATGTATGTTGAAAATCAACTTCTTATTTTTGCATGTTGAGTTTTTATTGAGGAAGATATTGACTATTATTAGTGTGCCTGCGAGGGCATGAATGGTGGTTCAAAAAGTGGCCTCACTAAAGTTTTTAGTTTATTCTACATTTTAGTGGTGAGAATTTGTCCAAGTGATCAATTAGGAAATTAATGGATTTCTTCACCCAAGTATCTATGATATTTTGATGTTTATTGAGGTTAAACAGCCTTAGTATTTTTTGATCTTGGTATTATCTTTGGCATCTAGACCTAAATTGGTTACAAATCCTAACTTAATTTCACTGAGTTACAATCTCCAATTATTTTAAACAATTGTGATTTCAAGTTTGTAAAGCAATGATTTATTTGAGTGATGCTGATTGTCCTGGTTAACTAAACAGTTCAAATTTTCGTCTTTTTGTTATGAGTTTTGAGTTGATGAAATTATGTGTTTCAAAATTTGGACCAATTAAATAATTTTATTTATTGGTATTTTTCGATAACAGGCCTTCAATTCAGACATATTTGGTTTTTTACTCATTAATTTACATGTCAGTTGGAGTTTAGGATCAATATGTTAGTTAAGTTCATGTGTTCAATATGTTAAGAATTATGCTGCCTTGTCCTGTGGTGAATGTAACAATTGGTCTCACATAAACTGCTCAAATATAAATTGATCTGAATGTGTTTCATTAATTAAGAATTCTAGTACTATAGGTTTTGTGTGTCTATTTTCTGAGGTAGGCTACCATTTACAAATGTTCTGGACTAAAAGGATATTGATCTACCGTACCTCACATCACAGGTTCAGGTTATGATACATAAACATATTATAGATGCAGTCAAATGATTCAATTATATTGAAATATGCAAATGACTTACCACTGAGCTTTCTAATGTTTAATGCAAGATGTCTACTAGAAAGTTTTGAGAAATCAAATATTTAATTTTATCTAAAAAAACAAGTTTATTAAATAGTGAATAGACTTATTTTTTAAATAAAAAATATTATACCTTTGCATTTACTGTCATATTCAGTTAATTGCTATTTTTTTTATTTTTATGTTTTTCTTATGTGGTGTTTCTATTATCAATGGGCTCTTTACTGTACTTGTGCATGGGGTGGGACAACATAAATTCACAGTCACAACCTTGCAGTTATTGTAGTCATCTATCTACTATAATTATTTCTTTATTGTAGATATATATCTATTGTATTCATCTATATATAACATCTAACTATCTGAAAGTCAATTTGATCATTCATAAAATCAGCATAACCCGGTCTATTGGATCTTTTATTTATTTTTTAATTAAGTTAATTATCTTTTTTTTTTAATATATAATTATGGTACATCAGATAAATAAAAACCATAAACAAAAGGCACAAATGTAATAATAATCAATAAGATAGATTCTTATACTGTAAGTATATATTTTTTTTAAATTTATTTTAACCTTTAACTGCTCTGTGAAATACAAATATGTTAACTCTAGTGGAGTCCTGCAGTACCTCAATAAAAATGTTTGCCTATCCTTCAAGACTTAATACTGCACACATTCTAGCTTATAAAGAACATAGTTACAAATACTTTTGGCATACAGTCTATGATGAGGACATATATGGGTTGGAGATTAGAAAGAGAGCTGGGTTGGAGATTAGAAAGAGAGCTGGGTTGGAGATTAGAAAGAAGCTACATGTGT
>PXIH01S0063511.1:0-10370 GCA_003024985.2 Euperipatoides rowelli
GCTTTTGCCTGTTACCTCTGAGGTAGCCCATGCATATGATTCCAACTAGACCCCATTAATTCTTTCTACCACTATACCACATTCTGGGGCTGAACCCGTAGTGGAGGCCAAAACATTTGGACTGGAGGTTTTAAAAATTCCTTTGAAAATGATTTCCAATCAAAAACATTGATGTCACTGTTCAATTTAAATAGTTAACCATGATTTATTATTAGTTAATAATAAGAATCTGAGTTGCATAAAACTGCTATTTTCCTCAGTTTCTTTTCTGTACACCAAAAACTCTGGCAGTAGGCAAAATTGAATGGCTTACTGCTGGAAAGATGGATTGTACTTCTACAATTTTGGTGCATCATTAAGAAGCCAAATTATAGCATTCCTATTATGAATGAATTTTTATTTTGACCCCTGCATCCATCGCTATGCAATGCACCACTTTAATATTTTCCATAGATGTATTTTTTAATGGATGGTACATGCAAAAGCTAATTTCATTTGAGCTTTAAAACGTTCTTACTCAGCTGAAGAATAGACTACATGATCCTTAGATGACCCCTGCACAATAATTGTATAAGTAAATCTTCCTACTATAGGGGGACTACTCATCTGGTATTTTAGGTATTGGAAAAATTTCAGGTAGCGGATTGAAATTATCAAAATTTGATTCGTTTCATTATAGAATTTTATAAAATGCTTTTATATTTTAACTTCTACAGAGTTTTATTTATTTAAACTATTATGTTTTTCATTATCAGATAGAGTTGTTTCTCTGTATTTTCTTTTAAATTTACATGAAATATTTTTATGCAAAGTTTACTGTATTCTTTTTTTTTTTCTGATCATTTCCATGTTTCTATTTGTCTCTTACGTTTTCTTGCCTTGTCAGGTATAACTTCATCAATATGTTTTTCCATAATTTTGTTAAAATATACACTAACTTTAAGAACTAAACAAAGAAAAAATAACTGTCATGGGTAAAACTAAAAACAGAAAGTGAGAGATCAGCACTCCAAATGATAAACGAGTGTGAAATGGATTTGGCCAATTTTGTAAATGAACTGGCAATGGATTAGTCTGGTTTTGTTACTGATTCTGAACTTTCTGTATATTTTTTACATCAAATAATCATTTTTGAAGATTGATAATACACGGCTAGATAGATATTATCAAATACTAACCAATAACATCAAAATCTGGCATTTTTTAATTTTTGGACTTGGTCACTTTTGAAACTAGGTGCTCAAGTGTACAATAGATAGCCTGTTCCAGGCCAGAAAAGCTGGAGCATAGACTGGTGTCAGGTCACGGAGATGGATCTCCGGTATCAGGAACAGTGTGAAGTATTCCAAAACCCAAATTACATTTTATTATATGAGTCAAGGATTCTCTGTGCTAAGTAGCCCAAAGTGGTAGTATTGCCGGCCTCCCAACACCTGATATATGTTTAATCCTATACGTATGTAGTCTATTTCAAATGGATGTCATTTTAGGCCTCCTTTATTAAAAGGCAAAGTTAAGTCAATGGTAGACAACCAATGTTTGGCTCCAAGCCATATGGCTTCAGCAAGTGTTGATGACAACTTGAAAAGTTGAGCCTCAGATAGTTGGATTGTATTAAACAGGCAGGCACATCTGGGCCACAATTTCACAGAGATCCATCTGGCTCTCTGAGAATATTGCCAATTTTTCAACAAAGATAAAGCCTTAATGATGGATTACTTTGTAGATGAAAGCACATTGTTCTATTGTGAAGGGACTATTTTCCCATCCTTTGAAAATTACACTCCTAGTATGATGATGGATTCCCTGACAATGGGAATGTTACAAAAGGAGTGAACACCAGCCAGAGAGCAGTTGAGAGAGTCAACAAATGAAATAATTGAGGATTTGCTTAAGTTTAAACAAGCCTCAGAGTAGGTGGACATTATCATAAAGGCTTGATGACTAGAGCCACTAAATCTGGGTGCCGCAGGAAAAGGATGACATCATTAGCATATGCAGTGATGAAATAACTTTGCGGGGATTCCAAGGAGACGTGTTGTTTCAATATAAGCACTATCATATTTAATGCAGGTTGTAATGCAATTGCATAAAGAAGTGTGGCAAGGGGGTCACCTTGTCTGATCCCCCTGCTGTATGGAAAGGTTTATGTGATTACTGAGGCAATCTTTATGCAACAAAAAAAAACATTGTAAAAGGCTTTGATTGTATTAACATATGAAGGGGGAAATCTGTAACAGAAAAAATATGAAACAAAAAGGTGTGATTGGTCCTGTCGAAGGCTTTTTACTGATCAAGGAATAGAATGTATAAAGGCTCTTTCATTTTAACCCTTAGAGAAATAGAGTCTCTTATTAATGCGAGAGAGTCACAAATTCTTCTACCAGGTTTGACTGTTTGATAAGCTGGAACAATATATGGTATGATACATTTAATTCAGTTAGCTAGTACTTTAAGTACAATTTTGACATCTGTAGTTAGTAAGGTGATTGTCCTCCAATTAGAGACCTCTCTAGAGTCACCTTTTTGAGGGATCAGGGTAATGACCACAACAGAAGCCAGTCTAGTCAACCTTCCATTTATAATGACCTGCTGAGACCACCTCAGAAGAGTTGGACCAAGTAATGACCAAAACTTTGAATAAAACTCATAAGTTAGCCCATATCTTCCAGGAGCCTTGTTTGGTTTCATTGCTGCAAGAGCTTGTTCCAATTCTATTAGTTGGATTGGTTCATTCAGGAATTCATAATCCTAAGTAGAGATCTTCTTAATACCAAAAGTCATGTCTTCAGGTGGTGGGATCGTAGACATCTCAGGAATGTATTATAGCTTACTGTAGTAAGAGACCAATGCTTTAGAAATATCTTGTCTTGAACTCATTGTATGATTAATGGTCCCATCTCTAAGAAAGAGGATTTCACTTGGATATTTTTTTAAACCATTAAACTGACTCTGGTCATTTGATATTATCCTCCATCTGTTTTGTTTCCAGAAGTTCTGGGCAAAAGTGGCACATTGGCACTTAAGTTGTTCTCAGAATGTGAGCAAAGGGAGACCTACTGTTTCTGTTGATATTTGATTTTCCAAAAATGCAGTCATTGCAGTTAGAAACATTTTGTCTGAAAGGAGTGCATTTTTGAACCTCCAATAGGGAAGCTTATACAACTTCTGGCTGGCGATGCAGATTTGAGTTACAAGCAAAGAATGATCAGTTTTTATAAAAGGTTGAAACTGAGAATTCCTTAAGCTTGAGGATCCATTTATCTGTGATACAGATATAATCCAATACAGATGATCCTCTAGTGCCTTGGGTGGGCAATACAGCCATTGACATGGAAATGGCACTACTCTTTGTTGCCGACAACAATGGCTTTAGCCTTTGTCTATATTTCACTTTGATCCATACTCAGTCATCCAGGGGTTTGTCTAGATGAAGATTAAAATCACCTAGACAGGCAAAAGAAGGGGAATATCACTTTTTCTGAAATAAAAATTATTGTTGTTACCCACTGTAGATATAGGATGTATGACAATGGGTTCCCCATGACCCAGTTGTTCAGTAGGAAGTGCAACATGTAGTCCCCAAAACCTCAACCTGTCATCCAGGTTTGTATGACATTATCTAAGTCCTGACTCTGATGGGGAAAGTGAATATTATACAAGACTAAATTAATTTCATTAAAAGTACATGAAATTTCCTATATACAATTATGGACTACTTCATAAATTTCATGTATTGTGATACATATTATATCATACCATACAACAAGTCCTGCATGTAGTGAATTAGTAGGAAAACCAGAAAAGGAACCAGGGGATATGGACCTGGGTATAGTTTTGAAGTTGGTTTCCTGAATTCCACAAAGTGTAATTTCTTTTTTAAGGAACAAAGACTCCACATAGGACCTATTGTAGGGCTCAGACAAACCAGCAGCATTTAATGTTGCCAGACGGATGTACTCCATAATTATGATTTCAAGGCTCTTGACTTCCTACTATCGGAGTCCTGGTCCAGCCCTGATGTCTTGCAGTGCATTATTAAGCATCTTATAGCTTTGTGGGTTCACACTGATTGAAGCATTAAGGACAAAATAAATTCTATACACTACAAGACATTAAGATATTTATCTTGGAGTGAGAACAAAGCAGTTCTCCTCCTAACAGTGTGTAATGACCATACAGAAGAAACTAATTCTTCAATAATTGGTTGAGAGTCATTGATTCTTTTCTGTAATTGTTTAGTTTTTTTGCCCTAAATTCAGCAAATAACAATCTCAGTTGCTGAATTACCAATACATGAGGGGGATTTTTCCTATAGATGTCTCTGTACTAGGTTTGGTTGAGTCAGTTTTGAAAAAGAAACTTGATTTATCATTAGAGAAATATTCTGTCTGATTAAGATTATTAGTTTCTTTCTTTTTTCTTCTACCTGTACCATAATGTGCTCTGTGAACAGTCAGCAATACTCTCTTCAGAGGGGTTGTCTAGAATCAGAGTTTGTTTGTCTCCATTGTGAACAACTAGATGACTTAATATCTGGAAGATGATTGAACTTAGGTGTTTTGCTTGGTTGCAAGGCACCAAGCAATTCAGGCTTCAAGATTGTTGATTTAGCATTCTTTTTATTTTTGGCAGCAGTCCTCCAGGTTTGATTGGATTCTGTCATCGCCTTCTTCTGTTGTTTGAGCTGAAGTGAAGTGACATCTTGGTTTAACGGAATATCCTTCTTTGGAGGAAAAAATACCAAAACTTTCACTGGTGGGACTGTCAGAAATTTATTAGACACATGAGGTTTATGTTCAAACCCATCATTGAAAATAAATGAATTTGAGGGTTTTAGTGGTGAGGATGAAGAGTTCCCATTTGTAATAAGTAAAGTTGAAGGTTGTGGCTCCCTAGCTTTATTCATACCAAGAGTATGTGAAAGTTGTTGAGGACTATCTTCCAAACGAGGCAGTTATAAAGCAGATGCAATATGTCCAATGTCCTGTCAATTATAGCAGGTTAAACCAGGGGTTGAAATGCCTAGCTTGTAGAATTTATTGTGAGTATAAACCACTTTTTCTGGGACTCTTTTGTTCTCATCAATGACAATAAGTAGTTCACTCCGGAAGTTCAGCAAGTGCTTATATTCCATAGATCTTGTAGAACTGGGAATCCTTCTGAGGTCATCATAAACTGGGGAACCAAACTCACTACATGCCTTAATAATTAATTCATCTTATATGAATGGCCAAACATCACTGACTAAAAGCTTTGTTGCTGGGCAACTGATATTAGAGGCACATACCCATTTACCCTTAATAGTTATTCCATTCATTACAATTGTTTCAACCATATCTGATTTTTTGAGAAAAGCAAGCACATACTGTGGATTACCAGTACATTGGCCAATAAAAACAAATGACTTCTTTCCTGCTACAATTTCCAGTGTCTTGGCATAATCATCAAAGGTGCAACCTTTAATTCTCTCCACTAGAACTCCACATTTAGGTGTTATTCCACATTTGAGGATTGACTCTGCCACTGCTTTTGGTGCAGTGATTTGGGCATAAGATTTATAGACCCTGTAGTATGGTTAGAGCCAGAGTCAACATTGGCAGACATTTAAAATTTATCTGGTCCTACTTGTGGTGTTATATTATTAGTTATTGGTTGGTTAGAAGCAGAAGACTTATTTTTTTCATTAAAATTAATTTTCTGCAAAATAGAGGGATGAGGATGATAAATGGAACAACAATAATTTGCATCTCTATTTTTAGTTACTATTCCAGAATTTTTTTTTGAATTTTACTATCCACTAAAAAGTTACACTCAGCAAAGCATTGAAATCTCGTAGTTTCATTGTTCTTAAAACATAAGGATGTGGATAATATGGGTTTCTGACTTTGAAAATGCTCCAACTGGGGAAAAATCCTACCCTTATCAGGGGAAGAGACCTCAGCTGGAAAGGGAGCCTCTGCAGTGGCTACAAGCCAAAATTTGCAGTGGACTTTTCTTCGGAAGGCTGAGAGGCTGGTGGTTCATGGGCAGCAGATGCATTCCCACAAAGCTTACTGTGAGAGTCTTTTCTGAGATTTGCAGCAAAGCCTGTTTGGATGTAATATCAGCTTATATCATCTCCATTCTCTCCTCCAACTGTTGACACTGCAATGATGTCTCATGATGGGAACCATCCATCTGTTTGGCCTCCACCTTTAAGTGGCCTCCAATCTATGGAAAGTATAGGCTGAATCCACCTTCAATTGGATTTCAGCCTAAAATAACCTGCTACTAACACTATGCAAACCACAAGCTAGAGGAAATAACTCTGGATTTGTGTGGATGTCTGATTATCTCTGTGTGTTGAGATTAGCCCTCTTATGGGAATTTTATAGCTTGCCTCAGGCCTGTGTCAAAAAAGGAAGTTCTGAAAGATAACGTTTATTTATGAAATTTTCTACTTACAATGGTAAAGTATAGCAGTCTAGTAGCTGTTAAAAAAGTGGTCTGCTCAGTTCAAAGTCTACTATCTATCTGTATGTCCATCTCTATCTATCTGTCTGTCTTTCTATCTATTTATTTTTCTATCCATCTATCTATCTTTTTTTGTAAATGGTTTATGTTAGGGCTAGGGGATGGGAAGTTTGGATGGCTGATCTGATGGATAGATGGTATGTGTGTGGAATGTTGTCTGTTATTTAATTAGCATATAGAGGATACATAGTCTGAGGCAGGCTGCATTTATTTTTTGATTTGGTTCAACGATTCACTTGATGAAGTCCTTGTATCTTCATCATATGGAAGGGATCCTTTGTAAGTACGAATGTACAACTGGTTAGATTCTATTTTAGCAATAATATTTGAATGGGTAAATATCAACCATTTAAAGGCATTATCTTTTGAGCTTAATGTATTAATCCTCACAAAATATATTAAATGTAGCTGATGAGGCCAAGACCCTGACTACTAGTATAGTTGTATATATCAAGGCTACAATCAGAAAGTTTGCCAGCTTAAACTCCATTAAAGGAGAAGAGTATAGTTGGTACAAGTTAGGAAATGGTTGAATATCTAGTTTTTTTAAGGATGAAATCAAATCCTGGCCTGCCAGCTGACTTATCTGACACTGATAGAACTGATGTTTGAAGAAGGAGTCTGGATTTTTTACACATCAAACATGATGTTTCTGGGATGGCTTCCAATTGGAAATAGAAGGCCAAATTTATTACTTTTTTTTATGTAAAAACCTCCAGTACTGATTTTTTTTGTGTTGGGGATGCAATAGATGATTCTGACATCTTCCATGTTGAAGGTTCTATAAAGCCATTGGCAGGGATTTATCTATCAGACACAAGAATTGCATTAATGTTTCTATTTGACCACCCACACAAATGCACCCTGTCCTCTCCATAGACAAGAAAAATGGATGTAAATAGGCTTTGCTCATCCATTGTCCCATCAAGTACAGCTTCAGGCTTGGTTTCACAAATTGTGCAAGAGTTTGCAACTGGATCCTTCCATCCATCTTCAAATTGTTGAATGGCACTAGTCAGATTAGTAGTGGATCTGGTGTATGGTCTAGCCGTGCTCAGATATTGACAAATTATAAAAAAATTCATTGATTCAGCATAGGATGACGATAATTCAAATTGAGGATCAATTTTGCATAGAACCTTTGATCTAAAATATGGGAGATCAAGTAAAATTTCCTTATTCTTTGGGGAAAATGATGTATTAATTTTGTCCCATGCTAGGAAAGCTGCTTCATAGAAGGGCATCAAGGACTGTGGATATTTCTTATCAGGTTTTGTATGTAGTATATACTGAATCCAAGGTTGGCATTAATGTATTTATCTAGGCAATATTGAGTTAATTGGAAGGTATGAGATCATGGACTTTTTTAAACTAAATTTACAATGATCATGATCCTGTAAGTGTCATTTCTATCATAGGTGATATAAGATTCAGTCCTCCTTTGCATACTGGTAATGCAAGTTGTGATGGAGAAAGCCAATACCATACTGCTTCCGAGAGCAAGATAGTCAGTTGTGATAGCTGGACTTGATTGGGATAAAGCACCTTCAAAACATAGGACCATTTAGGCCATAATTTAGTTGCAGCCCAGTTGGCTCTTCTCTTGTGTGACATTTTATTCAAGGAATTGGTTGCTTTAATAATTGAGTCCTTAGTGGATGATAACATTGTATTCCATTGTTTTTTATCAATCCTGATATTATGATTAAATATAATTCCCAAAATCTTAATTGAGTTCACTGTTAAGGGAATATGATTTATGTTATTAGTCTCTATCCTATATAAATTGTTTGTGAAGAAACCAATTGTAGATTTTTTTATGTTAAGTCTGGCATCTGAAAATATTGTGAAGAAACCAAGTGTAGTTTTTTTTATGTTAAGTCTGGCATCTGAAAATATTGCCACAGTTGAAAATGTGTCAATTATAGAACTTATTGGATGAGGTGAGTCCAGACATAATGTCACATCATCGGCATATATATTGATTAGTATTCTTATGTCATTAGTTATATTGATGCCTTGATTATTGCCTACATTGTTAATAGCATGTAGAGCTGGCTGAATAGCTATGGAATACAGAAGGGTGGCCAGGGAGTCTCCTTGCCTAACACCACTCTTATATGGAAAGAGAGGTGTCAGCACTGATGCATTTTTTATGGAGCATTGGTATCCATTGTAGAAGGTATGGATGGCATGTACTGTGTTCTCTGGGATGCCAACAGTCCTAAGCAAATGAAACAAAAAGGGATGAGAGACCCTATCATATACTTTCTCTTGGTCTAAGAATACTAGGCTGTTTTCTTTTCTTACATAGTGTAATTATATCCCAAATGGTAGTCAAGTTTTGTTGGATAGATCTTCCATGGATGAAATATTGGTATTAAGGAATTACTTGTAAGATGGCAGGATGTAGTTTATGTGCCAAGGCCTTTCAAACTATCTTTACATTAACTGATATTAATGTTATTGGTCTCCAATTTTCTATCAACCTTGTGTCTCCATTTTTCTGTAAAACAGTGATGACTCATAAAGAAGCCGTCCCAGAAAGGAATACTTGTTTGAGCATTTGGAGATACCATTTAAAATGCAAAGGCCTTAATATTGGCCAAAATTTGATGTAAAATTCCACCAAAATCCCATCTATCCCTGGACTTTTGTTTTGGTTCATGTGGTGAAGAGCTCCCTCTAGTTCTTGTGAGTCCAATGGTTGTGAGAGAGCTTCAATAAGGCTATCATCTATCTTTGCCATGCCAAAGGTCATGTTGGGAGGTGGTGTGACAACATTTTTTGAGGGAGTGTAAAGTTTTAGTAATATTTGGTAATAACCCCTTTAACTTTTTCTGGATCATGTTCTAAGTAGCCGGTGTCCAGGTTTCTGATGAAATGAAGCCTGTGAGGAGGTTTAAATGGTTGTATAGATTTAGGGAATTTACTTATTATTTAATTTTTAGTTTGTTGCCAGTAGTTCTTGGAAAGTTTAATTATATCAGTCTTTAATTGGTCCCAAGCTGCTAGAACATTAGATTCTTCTGTAAAGTTGTCAGAGGCTTCATTTATAAGTGCCGTTATTGCTTTGACAAAGTTTTGGTCTGCCAATATAATATTCTTGAACATAAAAATCTGAGATAAGGACTTCCACTGTTAGAAAGGAATGGTCAGATATATTCAGTGGATGTACATCAAAAAGTTTAAGTCTAGTTCTTTAATCCTGAGGAAGACATTATAGTCTATGCATGAATTTCCCCTTGTACCTTGTACAGGTTGTGAGGCCAGGAATAATGGGACATATGTCATAGAGAGCCCTTTTAAAATATGCATCATCAATGCCCTCACCTTGGGTATATACCATATTTTGTTTATGGGTTCTTCCATCTCAAGATTGAAATCATCTGATGTGATAAAAATGGGGTTAATTCCATTACTTTTAAAGAAGGGCAACTCTATCCTTGATGAATACTTAGATTGTCCCTCAATATCAAAAATAGATGAGAAGTTTGTTTCGAAGACTGTTGAAAGTCTGAACGGGAAATTGTCATGGACCAGTAGGTTTCTAATCTAGCGATCCATGCTGTCAATGATTCAAGCACTCTGTCATTATTATGAGAAAGATGAATGTTGTATAGGACTATATCTTTATCTGCTATTGTTATGGATATTTCCTGTATTGAATCCAGGTAAATATTTTTTATTTTGTGTATCATCACATGATTTGAAGTAGGAACACCCACCAGAATCCATATTAAGGTCAGTGGGGATTTATTTGAAGTTGGTCTCCTGAAGGATACATAATTGAGTGTCACGTGCCACTGCATCTTTCTGATTGTTCGCTTGAAGAAGGTAGATTTCCAGGCGGG
>PXIH01S0063515.1:2725-14277 GCA_003024985.2 Euperipatoides rowelli
TTTCTTCTCCCTGATCATTGGAAGAGAAATAAATAAGTGGCATTATTTGTATTTCATTATTTTACTTTTTCAAGGTGTAATTATATCCTGTTTTTTTTTTTCTTCCCCACAGGCAAGTATTCCAAAGAGCTTTAACTTTAAATCTATCTCTGATGAAGAAGAAATTTTTCTTTAAAAAATTTCTGCAGTTTGAAAAACAATATGGTGATTCAGATTCTGTGGCAAAAGTAAAAGAAAAATTACAGGAATTTGTACTGAAATAAGCAATCTTTTTAATTTGTAAATAGCAATCTGATATTCAATCATGTTTTATAAAATAAAATTTATTTATTCACAAAATAATGTACAGTGTCCATTCATTTTTTTCTGTTAACTAGGAAGGTGTTCGCTCCTCTGGTACCAATGATGATATAATTTCGTTACTTTCAGCACTAACACTATCAAAAAAACAAAAAAAAAATGAAACCTTGATACAAAACTTATAGAAGATCTAATTAAAAATGCTAAATTACTTTAGTTGTGAGAATAATATTGAATGATTTCACCAAAGCTTTTTTTTTTTTTAATCGGCTAAATACAGTATGTATAATAAATTGGCCGACTACTTAGTACTAAAATAATGTATTTATCACCACAAGTTACTGGCAACAACAGTGTACTTTAGTCACTCATTAATGGATGAAATTAAATTGCATTTTGGTCACGCGACCAGGACATTAGATTTATAAAAAAAAAAGACTGTTACAAGGCCAAACTAGTAACCCTCAAGCTTACTGGTTAGAATCCGGAGAAAACTTTTTTTTTTTCATAATCTGTGTATCTTAGTTGAGAGAAAAATATGAAAAAACAACAGGAATCTATTTAAAAAAAATGTTAAAACTTGAGATTGACATACAGTACACTGATCCAGCCACACAAATACGGGATGGACATGCTAGAAAGGTGCATGCTAATTCCAAACAAATTATACTGTGCATGATCCCATGAGAAAGTAAATGTGCAAACTTAACACAAATAAAAGCATTCCTTATTGGACATAATAATGAATTAACAAACCTGATAATCTTAGTAGTCACAAGTTGCCCTATACTAAAATTCTGTTTCAAATTTTTACTGGCTGTAGGTTTTTGTATATGAGACAGAGGTACAAANGGGGGGTATGAGTGAGCTTAGGGTTAATCACATAGAACTTCTGTCCAGAACATTTCTGGATTATTTTTGCTTTAAATATTAAAGATTATTTAATAATATTACTTTGTGTTAAGTGAAATAACTTGATATAATATATTCTATTTGATTAGGGAATTGATGGCAAATATGTGCAGGCTCAACCTTTAAATGATCAATACAGTCTAAGAACTTTCTCAATGGATGAAACTATTGGTAGGTTCAATGTTTGATCCTTGCATTACAAAACTTTAATTTAGTGATGGGCGAATATTACCTGTGAATACTCGAATACTAGAAAATATTTGAGATCTTAAATAATGTCAATAGAAGATATTTGAATACCTCAAATATCTCGCCATAGTTAAAGACAATGTGTGGGACATTATAATGTGACTACCATATTTTGTTTACCTAATAGTAATATTTATACGGTAAACTAATAATTTGTTTTTTCGTTATTTTATTTTTCTTAGTTATATATTTTTGTAACCTATAATTAATAGGTTAACATTATACAATTTATTCAAATTGTATNATCTTAGTAGTCACAAGTTGCCCTATACTAAAATTCTGTTTCAAATTTTTACTGGCTGTAGGTTTTTGTATATGAGACAGAGGTACAAAGCTGTCCAAACCATTCCCTAAACTGAATAAAATATAAAGATTGAATAAATAAAAAAATTATATTTCCAATTAATTAAATTTGCATTTGAGAAAAGATTAAACACCTAATAAAGAGGCCGGCAACTGTCAAATTCTTGATAAATCCTCGCAATAGTTGACCTACTTGGAGATCTTGCAGCAAATTCACTTCCGGATCTTTAATTTCTAGGTGTTTTGGTCCACACAACCTAATAAAAAAAGTTTGCATTCTATGTACTGTAATTTAATATAACTTGTAAAAATTACTGTACATTTACACATGTGTAAACAAACTCTATCATGTGACCTTTGGCCCTTTACATTTAGAATAGCTCAGCGGAATATATTTATTTCTGAACATTAGACTGCTCACATGGTCCTTCTCTACACACTCTTCATAAAAATGATTGCGTGTTTTAATATTAAACAAAAGGGCAGGGGTGTCTTAAACACACAACAAATTAGCACCCTTTGAAAAAGTAACCCCACTGTACAGATGTCATTTATCAATAATACAGTAATTGATAAATTCCAGAATAAATCTAAGATTTATTCCTAATTTTGTAGTTTACTTGATTTGACCATTCATACTTACAGTTTATTGTTTGTTTATATTTATATGTTCTTTGAACTTGTGATGTTGATAGGCTCTCCCTACTGTCTTTTGCACTTGCCTTGAATCTTCCTATGGACCAGCCACCCACGGTATAGCCTCCCCCTGTCTTTTGATCCTATGATAAAAAGAAGAAAAAGACTTTAAATTATGAACAATATTGAAATTAAAATAAATTGACTCTAAATTTTGCTTATCAACGAATGGAAACCTCAACAGGAAATGGAACACCAGCATATAGGATAAAGAGCACTGTTAAAGCACTGTTTGTTCAACTATGGAGGGAAATTTTCAGATTAATTACCATGGTTACCCAGCTGAGGTTATAATTTCATCTGCTTTCTTATCACAAATAATAGTACCAAAGTATTCCGCATAGTGGCGCTCTCTTAACTCATCTACAGTACATAAATATAGCAACCTATAGGAGGATATTCAATATAAACATCGCTATTANGGCAACAGTAGAGTATATAAATCGATGCAGAGCAGAAAACAAGAGAAATTAGCCAGATTTTCAAGGTGAAGAGAAAGACAGCTGGTCAAAACTTAGAATCGAACACTGACCAGGGGAANAAGACCACCCATCAATACAAAGATGCTCGATTCAAAACTCCAATAAATTCCAGTCTGCCTCTACAGTTTCTTAGAATCAACATTATATTTTCTACAGTTTATATACCAAGTAGCCGTTTTATCGTCATCCCAGGCCATCAATAGTTATTATCATGGTAAACAGTACTTTTATACATTTTCTACTTCTTGATTAGCTAACGTCGTCATCTTTTACCGACAACAAGCCATCCAGTATCCTGAAGCCGTATAGACTTTATTCATAGACTTGATTTAATTTGATATATTTCTCCCCCCCTCCCCTTTCTCTTCTCTTTGCAGCGCGCTTTAGCTCAATTTCGTAATCAGTGCACCTTTTGTGGGTTAATTTTGTTATCTTAAATTTATGGGGAAAGGAGATGTTAATTGCGATTTTAGCAAATAAATGTTTGCTTGCTAAACCTCTGTGTTTGTGTGTGTGTAGACGTTAAGATAGGTTAATCGAAATGCTCTAATTAATTTTATTTACAGGTCAGATNTTTTTTTTAAATTTTATCATTGTCTACTTAATAAAATTTAATGTTGAATGAGTTTTAATTACTCATTACTGTCACTATTTTTAGATTATTCTCTCAAAGAACTGACTCGACGCATTCTACCAATCTGCTGTCATTATTCGAATGTTGTGCGATTTGTTGAAGGTAAATCTTATGGGGAAAATCTACTAGAATGATTGAAATTTTTTTATTAATAAATGAGATTTTTAATTTTGAAACTTCTATTTCGTCCATTCACACCCCTCATTTCTATCTTAAAGAAAAATCATCATTTAAGTATGGTTTGGTTAATCATGGCTTAGCATCTGCCATAAGAACGTTGCTCAAGGTTGGTATTAATACAGAATGGCCCTAAAATAACTGGACACTTTTAAGTAAAAAAAAATATATTGATTTAACCTGCTAACTTTTTAACTACTTTTTTTTAGAAAAAAAGTCATTGTTACTGTAGGATCTTGACCTATCTGGTTACATGCAGAATGATTGGGTTTGATGTGGATGGATGATGACTGATATCACCAAAATATTGTTTAGATCATACACACTATTGGAATAACTATCCAGACTCTTTTATTTCAAATCATATGACCAACATTCAGATTAGACTGATAGTGTACTAAGTGTAGTCAGAATATTGTTCTTAGAGTAAAGAAATAGTTTACTTCCGGTTGGATGAGAAATTCCAGACTCACCTATTGTTACAAAATCCCTATAATCCAACACAGTACGATGAAAATATGGTTTTATTTTATATACAGTATATAAACAATTTACTCATCTTTATAGTTTTTGACATTTACTACCTTCACATTTACTATACCCTGCAATTTATTTATCCTATAAGGACCTTTGTATCTTTCTTTAAGTTTCCTGGGTTTTTTCTAGAGAAATGACTAGAATTGAGTCACAACTCATTTTGACCAACTGTAAATCTGGAATTACACAATCTTACTGATGAGTAGGGGCATATAAAATTAGTATTAATATTTTTAGAAATTCATTTTTAAAATCTAATGTTTCGGTGTTATTCAGTAAATCCATTAATAAATCATTTAATGTTACAGATTCTGATTTAACATATTTGTTTTTCAAATTGTGTAAACAAAAACATTTATACTAAACATACTGCAAGTTTTAATGTTTTTTTCTAAAGGATTTGCCTATGATCATTTAAAATTTACATTGCAAAAACATGTTAAGCATAGACACTCAGGAAATCTATTTTTGATGTATGCTAAATCTGACATCAAAGTTTGCCCATTTGGTAGCTTGATTTTTTCTAGTTTTTCTAAAAAAATTAATATATTAAAATTTTAATACAGTATGTTAAATATTAAAAATGTAAATAATTTAAATCTTGAGTTGTGCCAGAATTTTTTCATGATTAAGTATCTATAGTAAATATGAACACAACTTAATTTGATATCATTGCTAGAAAATAGAAATGTTTAAAAAAAACATATTTTGCATCTACAGTAGATATGTAAATGATGGATCTAAACTAAATATTAGATGGAATTAGGAATTCCAATTAGGATGCATTTGATTTACACAGTTCAAGAAACATATTTTTACTTTACAATAACTATTTGTTAAGGGGGAACAATAAAAACCAATAAAATAGGGAAAGAATTCATTTAAGATGCAGAATGGCTTATAAAGTCATTTCAGGAAATCTAAGGACACTGGCAAGTTAATCTGTTCTCTTTCAGTCCTTAAGAAGACAGAGAAAGTCTGATAAAAACCCATAAAATGTAAAAACAATTTCTTTGAAATCATCTTCCCATATTCTGGTAAATATTGTTTTTTTTTAAAACAGAAACTGTGGGTTGATCTTTAGCAGGCACAGCATTTTGATTTATTTAATTTCCACCTGTCGTGCTGTTGTAAATTTTAAAAGACAAATTCAATTTTTTATAAAATTTGTCTATGTGTATGGTCTTCTGCCTTCTATTCCTAAAACTAACTCCCCACTACAATATGCACATAGCCCATTTTATAGTTATTTTTTAGAATTATATGTACAAAGTCGTCCAGACATAAATTTTACGACACACGACNGGCTATGTACGCCTCCACTGAGCGCCTACTTCGGGATAAGTAGTCATATAGATAATCGGGAGGATCCGGCCTGAGTGCAATATAAGTTTTCTGAAACACATAATCTTTCTCATGATAGAATAGAGCAAATTAGGGGGGAGGGAAGCTCTATGAGGAGGATTATGCACAGTCCAACAAAGCTACAACATCTAGAATATGACAGATATATTAAACATACACAGTAAATCCATCCCAAAATTTAAAGGCTCTAACATTACCAACGTAAAAGCCTATTAAATATTACCATCTTTTTTTCCTTACATTGATGGACTTAATGTGAAAATCCTCATCTATGCTGTTTTAGTTGTACAATATATTGACTTTAATTAATGAGGCCAGCTTTCTCTCAATCACTGTTGGATTGAGAATTGATAGATGAATAAAAACATCACCATTTTAAAAAAAAATTCTTTGGTTGTATCGGAGACCAAATATTGTATGTAACATTACAGAGAATAAACAATTTTTTTTTTTTCTTTTTATATAACTTTTTTATTTGAAAAAAATGTAAATTGAAATAAGATTTTGGTGTTATTCGGTGAATACATTATAAATCATTTAACATTAGAGATTCTGATTTAAAACAAAAAAAAAAATTTATACTAAACCTACAGCAGGATTTCCTATGATCATTTAAAATTTATATTGCAAAAACGTGTTCAGCATATCTACTTTTGACGTACACGTATGCTAAATCTGACATCAAATTGTGTCCATTTGGTAACTTGATTTTAATGTAAATAATTTGAATCTTGAGTTGTGATGAACAAAACTTCATTTCACATCATTGCTAAAAATGTGTTCAATAATAATAATAAAAAACTTAATACTTACAGTACATCACAGATCAGGAAATTTCTAAAACATTTTTTTAGAAATTTCAATAGGTTGCATTTGGTTTATGACAATCAAGATAGATATTTTTGCTTTACAATGACATTATTTGTTCCTAAAAGAAGCACAAGTTACATTTTTTAAACTGTCTCCAATAAAAACCCACAAAATGGAAAAATATTTTTTTTTTAATAAGGTCCATAATGGATTATAAAGGAATTTCAGGAAATCTAAGGACACTGGCAAGGTAACCAGTCCTTAATAAAACAGTTTCTCTGTTTTGCATTTAGTCAGTCATCTCATCTGCAATGATAGCTACATATTTTCTTTGAAGCAAAACTTTAAAATGGGTCTAAAAAATAATAAATTAATGTTAATTGGGTCCTCTTAATGTTTAATATTTCTTATTCAATTAATAAACTTTAATATTCGTCTCCCCCCCCCCTCCATTTCTTGAAACCATATGTTTGGTTTAATATTTAAAAAATAAACTTTGTGACGAGATTATAAACTTTTTGTAAAGGAATGTTCACCTTTACTCACATCATCACCGTTTCCATAATAAATGTTTGCTTCTCTAATTTTAATGTCTTTGATTGATCATAATTATGATCCCTCTATAGAAGGTTTGACATACAATATATTACAGCCAGGAGTTTGACAATTCATTTTTCTTCTCCTTGGCAATGATAGTTTGATAGATTAAAGTCTTATTTCTTTCCTTTTTAAATATAAAATAAATCTTAAAATAAAAAGGTGTCCAATAAGGAATCTTTTTTTTAGCAAGAAGAAAAAATTGCTATCTACTCATTAAAATTAGCATAGCAATAACTAAAGAAAAAAAGAAATCTTTGAAAAAGAAATAATTAAATAAAAATGAAAGAAATGGTGTTATTTTATCTAAGAATTTAAAAATGTTTTTATTTCTCATTATAATTAAAAAATGACTTATAAATTTGTTTTATTTCGTGATTTGAATTGCCTAAATTTTGATGGGATAAAGTTCAACTATTGAAGCATACTATACATTTTGTTTTATTTGTTTTTTTATTTTGCCCAGCCCTACTTATGAGGTAGATAAGTAGCACTATGTATGTTTGACATGCGCACAACCAGTTCCTTAATATAATGTTTTTATTTTGCATTATAATTAAAAAATCACATCTATATAAATTTGTTCTATTTTATGGTTTGAATTGTCTAAATTTTGATGGGATAAAGTTCAACTATTGAAGCATTCATATTTTGGTTATCTTACTATACATTTTGTTCTATTTGTTAATGCTAATTTTGCCTAGCCCTACTGATGAGGTATATAAATTATTACTGATAGTACTATGTATGTTTGACATTAGCACAACTGGATCTAGGCTAATAATACAATATACTGCATATAAGTTCATTTAGTTATAAATATAAATGTCTAATTATATAGAGTAGTTAACTACTAAATCTGTTTGTTTAGGCATGATACTTTAAGAGTTCATTGATCTCAATTCTGTAACCATGTGCACAAAATTTTACATTATAAACAATAATATAAAAATCTAAACAAATTTTTCCTTTTAAAAGTGTCCAGTTACTTTTATGCCAATATATACAGTACATTATTTTCATATATTTTACGTGGCTTAATATTGTAGTTGCATTAATTTTTTTTAAATATTGCTATCATATTTAAAATATTAAAATGGGTTTAAAAAAATTATTTAAAAAAAATATTTACATCATTATTTAATAAATTTTAATTTCTTGATTATGTTAGAGGGAATTTAATTTTAAGATTGCATTCTTTAATGGTTTAGTTTTATCAATAAATGTTCAGTTTCTTAATTTTTGTTTGTTTTATAAGTCAAAATGTCATAAAATATAATTTATTTAAAAAAAAAAACTTGGATTTTGGAGGAATGAATTTAAATTATTTTTATTTTGTTATTATAAATTTTATTTCTTAATTTTGCATCTCTAATTTCTAATATTTTCAAGAAAAGCTGAACATTTAATTATAGAAACTTATGACACGAAAAGGAGATAGGTATATTAAAGGAAGCTCACTGTATGCAATAATGTGAATGTAGTCTAACAAATGAAATCAAAATAAATACATTGTTCTAACTAGAATGTCGGTCACTCAATTTTTTTACATTAAATGACGCACAAGACAAGGTTCAGTCTAGAAGCAGAGGCGTACCAAGGGGAAGGGGCACCCCAGGTACTACCACAGGGTTTTTTTTTTAATTTTTTTTTTGGGGGAAAGGTGGGGTGGGGGGTGTAAGGGTGCAGGGTTGGGAATGGCAGGGTGGTGCATTCTTGTAGTGTTTAATTTCGATTGTAATGAAATTAAACATTACAAAATAGGACAGAAAGTCAATCAAATGTCCAGACACCTAAAAAAGTAAAAAAAAAAGCTTATTAAAAATAAGACGGTCAACAAAACGTCCAGACAACTAAAAAAAGAAGCTTATAAAAATAAGACAGTCAACAAAACATCCAGACAACTTAAAAAAAAGCTTATCAAAATATTTGTCAAGGGTGTGGCAAAAGTCAGGTCAGCTCCGGGTACCAAACCGTCATGGCACACCTCTGTCTAGAAGTGAAGAACCAAGAACAAATAAAAAAATTTAAAAAAAATATACCGGAGGAAAAAAAAAAATTAAAGCATCTTAAGTCTAATAAGCAAGTGAGTGAATGTTATCTGGTAAAGGTAAGGATTGCACCTTCAATAAAGAAGAAAACAATGAAAAAAAAAACTAGAATTTGAAGCAAAACTTAAAAATTCTATTCAGTAGTACATTTAAATTATGGGTGTCCAACCTTTTTTCAAAATTTCCAAAATTCAACAAAATTAAAGTCAAAATGAAAATTTGCTAAGTTTTTTTTTTGTACTTTATTAAATTTTACATTTTTACCGGTAGCCTAACAGTCTCTTTCTCTAGTCTTGCAAGTAGTTTCCCAACCATTTAATTAGTAGCCTCAGGCTACTGGGCTACCACTAATTTCCAAATGCTGCACATAACAGGTGGGTGGTCCCTGGGTTGTTAAAGTTGAAACTATGAAAACAGGGACTGAACTTACTGGACTTTCCATTAAAAGACTAATTATGTTAAAGATAGTGCTTCGACTACAATGCTCAATTACATGGACTATAACTTGGTTAAAGGTATAGATGGAGTATGGTTGGTACTATGATAAGGGTTGTCTTAGTAAGGATAATAATACTAATGNAAAGCAGCTGTGGAAGGGTGNTTAAGGCCGGATACTATTTCCCACGCTTACCCTAGGCTATTAGTAATGACAACAAACAAAAGGAAACTCAGAGACTAAATTATACATAGAAATCATATTTANGGTAATTATTTAACTAAACTACTTTGGAAATCATCTTAAACTTTATATTCTATAGAAACTGAGAAAGAATAATCAAGATAAGAATATATTTATTTCTATAAAAATAAATTTTACATTCAGAATTCTAAAAAAAATATTTACTATAAGAAGTTAAGGACCATGATTTTTAATGTGTGACAGTGTGAGTGAACCAAAATTCTGCTTGGCCATATACCTGACTACATGTAGCTAATAGGAAAGTCACCTCCCTCCATCTCCATTCGCTTACGGATCTCTAGTATTTTTATGCATGTGCAATATAATAACTAGACTGCAAATTTATTTGCATTATAATTATATTTTTGGGGAATTTAGCAATTTAAAGCCGATTAAAAACTTGTTTAATATATGGAAAGAATCTGATGCGGGCAGATCTTTTTTATTTTTAAATAAAATAGCATAAAAAAAAAAAACATTTGATGCGGCATTAATTTTTTGACACGGGCGGTAACCAGAAACGAGATTCCAACTTTTAGTGCCCTAAATATGGCCATCTGTATATCTGCACAGCAATAAAATTATTGCATAGATTTGTTATGCCAGTGTAAACATAGTTTTTGATAGAGTACTTCAGAAAAAAGTAGGCTATATAAAATACAGAACCAAAGAATTTTAAATAAAAACTGATTTACCTGGATGGCCGAATGGAAATGGCCGCTTTGTGTTCAGTCTTGTTTGATGATAAAATGTATACTTGGATTAACATTCCTGGATGTAAACCTTCCATAACATCTTTCACATTATCGTAATTATCAGCTAAGTTGACAAGTGCTGCCTCACCTTTATAACCACATGAGAGCCTTACAACTAATTTTGAAGTGTCAAGAACTTCAATAACTTGTGCGCACACTTTTTTATTTGCTTCAATATCCATTAATCCTAAAGTAAAATAGCACATGAGAATCATCAATTTATAATAAACAAATGTCAGTAATAACAAACTTCTAATTTGTTGTTTACCTGTTAAAGTTAAAATTAAGTAGTTGTTCCCGATCTCTCTCACCATAGGTTTATAACAGAAATGAGGTTTAATGAATTTTTGGATATTCTTGAGTGTCTAAATTAGATGGAAAAAAAAATAAGAGACACTTTAAACACTATCATGATATAATAAATTCTTATATAGCCTACTGTATTCTAGTTCAGTCAGCAGAAAATCCAGGTTCGATGCCTAAATATCTAAAAAATAGATTTATTCATAAAGGATATTTTTTTATCACGGTAACAGCATTTTAATTATCACAGGTCTGCATCTCTTTTGGAGTTTTTGAAATTTCATACATTTTATATTGAATTTTCCATTCTAAATCCAATGTGAATGGAAATAAACATTTTGTCTACCACACTCCATTCATTTTACAAATTCATATTACTGCTAGATATGATGCATGTTTTCTATTGAAATAAATTGTTTGAAGATATTATTTACTGTATTATCAAAATAATGTAAAATATTCTAAACTACCATGTTTCGTTTATTTCAGATCAGTTATGAAATGTGAACATTATAGGAAAATATATAAAAAGTAGACTGGGGAGTGTGTTTTTTTTTGTAAATGTATTCCTTAGTTTGAAAGTCACATCATAGTATAATGGATGGTTTTATTTATTATATATTATTAATTAGTACTTTCAAATGTATCAGTTTATTTCAAGGTTTAATTATTTTCTTAACCATTTCGTCAAGGAATTATTTT
>PXIH01S0063516.1:0-11626 GCA_003024985.2 Euperipatoides rowelli
ATATCCCAGGCATAATATCTCTATTATGTACAAATATTATTTAGGAGGTTAGAAATATCAATACCATTTTTGTTATATAATTATTTTTTTTATATAAGATGAAATGTTACTCAAACATCCTAGCTATTCAAGATAATGCAGTAATTAATATGCCTTATATGGAATAAACAATTAATTGGGCGAAAAAATCTTTAGGCTTTTGTTTGTCACTATTATATTGTTATATAAAAGTTCTAAATTAAAATCATACGGTTCGATTCTATTTTTATTGATCATATTATATAACTAAAGAGCAAAGTATATTTAATTTTTTTGTAGCATGATCAATATTTGAATAAAGTGAAAAATCTCTGTTACATAAGACTAATTCTGAATTTAAATTGTTTTTTCTAAACACATCAACCTCTTATATTTCAATCATTATATTAAAATGTCTACTTTCAGTGGAAAAAAAAGGTCGTTTTTTTAAGAAAGGTCGGTTTTGTCTCACCTATCAATCAGAATTAAACACCCACAATTCATTGCAATAACAATGGTTTTATTAATAATTCAACCTGATTTTATTCCTAATTAATTGCAATTTACCCATAATGCATTGCAGCTTTATCTATACAGGGTGTGGTCAGTCTGGAAAACATGAATGTGATATCACAGTGACTTATGTTTTACTCTTCTAGTAGAAGACTTAAGTTTTGATTTTTATTGAAACCTCCTCAATAAATACAATATTATATTAATTTTTTTAAAAAATAAATTTCAATAATAAATTAATAATACAATGTTTACATTATTACATCATCAAATCCGGAGCCAAATACATAATAATTCCTTATTACAATTTAATCATAATATATAGTTTTTGTTATACAAAAAGACATAAAAGTTATGCTTATCTACATTTGGACAAATTCCAGGAAAAAAGTTCTCCCTGGATTTGAACCGGTAACCTTGGGGTTATCACATTATTTGGGGTTATCCCAGTAACTATGGTGTTACTGGTTTAGCCCAGTTGGCATCCTTCATGACTAGACTACTGGGGCACAATATTACATTAATATATACAATCAAATCATACAATTTCATATCCTTGATTGTAATGCAAGACAAAAGAAAAAAAAAAACAAATAATGTGGAAGAGACAGTCAAGATGCCATGGTCCAAGCGATTTTGAATCCGGCTACAGCCTGCTTGTANTTATAAGGGATTTATGGGATTGATCCAGGGATCAGTCCTAGGGTGGAAAATGATGAAAGTTTAAAACGAAGGATTTGAAAAGCTTTAAAAACAGAAAAAGAAAAAGTGGGTTGGAGCCAAGGGGCAGTGGCGCAATGGGATGAGCTGCGCTGCTTTGGGCTCCTTGGTGTCGGCATGAGCCGAGTTCAAGGCTCGTGCTGTTCGACCCCGATATTCAAATGTCTTTCTTTATGAAAGACTGAGAAATTGTGGTTATTTTCTTCAAGTCAGAATTAAAATAGGAGTTTTTTAACTAAAAGTTACAAAATTGTAAAAATTAAAGTACTATTGGATCAGAACTGGATTAACCCTCATCACTGTAGCATCCTGACTGTCTGTCTGTAAATATTGTATATATGTAAATAAAAGTAATTGCTTCTCCCAAGTTAGGGAGAAGTACAAAATATATTTTAAAAACAAAAAGTGGGGTGGAGAAATAAAGGAAAGTAATTAAAAACACAAAGAATATGAAGAAAAGAATGAAGAAAATATATAAAGAAAAATAATACTAATTAAAAGATTAAAGAATGTGGAGAAAAAATTCTTAGAAGATAAAGAATACAAAGAATGGTGTTGTGTTGGTATTATGTCCGTATCTTAAATTTTATTTCTACTTCATAATATGGATTTATTTTAAGCAATTGTATTTTGAAGAAACATCATTTAATATAATTCATCAAATTTAACAAATTTAATATATTATTTTGTTAAATGTGGATGTGTGAAGATTTCTGATAATTTTCAATTTATTTGTTATTATAATTTGATTAATTTTTTTTTTTCCTTTCTGGTAATCATGTCAGAGAATTTGATTGCTGAAATATTCCTTTAAATCTTTCTGAATGTTAATCTATTATAAAATATGAAAATATTGGTTAAATTAAATCTATTAATGTTAACAAACAGACATCCGCTGTTTTTAACTTTTAAATGCAATCATACAGTAAATCTCCAGTTGAATTAAGCTATATTGAACCACTTCATCGAACTCAAGGAACCATGTTATTTTAATGTATTAAAAATCGAATGTTAATGCTGGTTAACATAAATCACAAATGCTTTTGGATTCCTCAGAATGAAAATCATTAAATAAAATTTGATTTTGATTCTTTTTTTTTTATTTTAACAGGAAAAAAATCGCAGCTTTTTATAAAAATAACATAAAATAAAATAACAATAATATCATAGTGAGCAACAAAATACAACCTTTTAGGAAGAGATTATTTTCTAATATGACACAAGAAAGGTTTCATTAATCATACTTTTTTTTTTGTTCCCAGACAAGGGATTAATCATACTTAATATATTTTTATAAGAAATTTTATTCTAAAAGCCTACAAATTCCGCCTTCAACATCCACTCAATTACAATTCTTGATAAAAGCTCTGAAATCTTACTTATTCGAAATATGTTAAAACTGTGTGACCAGTTCTAGAACATTTACCTATCAATAAAGAGTTTTACTAATAATTTCTAACAAAATGCAGCTGCCAATCAAAAGAAAACGAGATTTTAAAGACTAAAAGCTTAACAGTGTCAAATATAATGAAATGGTAATATATTGTGGATTTAGGTGAATTGTTTTTAATATGTGTGTTGATTATAATGATAGACATAAAAAATAGAAATAAAGCTTTTAAATGTATTGAACTAGTTTATGTTTAAAAAAAATATAGAGGGAGTAAACTTATATAACTCCTATTAATTTATTAATCAATTATGGAAATACATTTTGTTAAAAACTACCTGAAGTTTGTAAGAGTTGTATTAATCTCAACTGATTAGGTTATTAACTTTACAACAATTAGGTGATACATGGGATATTTCTTTGAGTCAAGTTTGCACACATATCATGTACTGACATAGCATCATTAGAAAAAAACTAGGTGATAAAAAGACAAGACTATGTCATAAATGCTTGATGATAATCTTTTATGTTAGTAATTGTTTAATGTTTATAACAGCAATGATCAGATAGCAAGTTATTGTATAGCATTATTTATTGTTTTTTTTTCTTCTTTTAGATCAGCCATGCATCAAAAGATTATTTCCTAGGGTTCAGGATTATGGTAAGGTTAGGACTGTAAAGAAAATACACACTACTACGTTTTAGTTGTGCTACAGTTAATTATGTTGGTGGTCAAATAATGGAATCTGACCCAATTTTATTTAACATAATCTGCATATCTGATTGGATCTAAATTAATTTTGTTTATGGTAGGTGAATGGCTGAGTCCATTATTAGTAATACTGTTGATTTTTTTTTTTTTTTTGCTGTTAATAATACTGTTGATTTACTGACATAATTGTTTGTTTTACTTTATTAAAGCTTTCTTTTAAATAAATTTGGTGTCTAATCTAGTTTTGAGTATTAATTATTATTTCTTTTTTTTATTTTATTTTAATCCACCTGTATGTTTATTCTATATTCATTACCAAAAATTTTTATTTTCACGCAAGACTATACATAAAAAATGTCAAAAGTTTAACCATTGATTGGACGCTAACTTATCTTATACAATAACAAGTAAAGTATAGATAATTAAGAAAGAAATAAAAGCAATTTACTTTGAAAAAAAAAACTTTTATATTTTTGTTTTACAAAATTCCAAAACATGTACTGTATAAATATTTACAATAAATCTCCTGAATTGCTTTAATTATCTTCTCAAGATAAATCAAGCAAAAAAAATAAAAAAATGAAAAGAGTGCTTTTTAAAAAGAAATCAGTGGAGAAGAACTATTGTTTTTTATTTTTTCTAAAATAAATCTCATGTGTTCTGTAGTACGGTATTTCATAACTTTTAATTAAGATTATTATTTAAATATTATTGCATTCTTTTAATAATCTTTATCTAATTATTAAAAATTTATTTAAATGAATCATTTTCTGGTGAAATTCTGAAGTAAGCCTAGAAACTGCTCGTATAATCCACATTTGAGTCACTTCATCAAAATGTATAACAGCCTTATTTTTTTTATTTACACGCCTAACATTACCGTTTATACCCTGAACCCTATGTCCTACTATATATTTAAACCCACTATGCCCTAAGTCTATGATAATCTAGAGGAGAAATAATCCTTTTTTAATCGATTTCATGAAATTTGACACAACTTCCGTCAGCCATACCACAATGACAAAAATACATGTGCAAATGTAAAAAATGTGGTAAAATGTAGATTATATGGTCAGTTTCTAGATACTTCTAAATTTTGCATCTTTGCTCAAGCGGATTATACACCAATCTCCGTTTTTTTCTCAATATCTTCAAAATGTATAACCATATGTATGCGTAAACAAGCTCAACCATCATCATCATCATTTAGCAAATAGGCTCAAACAATAAATTATGAAATTACAACAAATTAAATATCTATTTACAATATAAGGTTAAGATGTCTAGCATTAAAGTATTTTTTGAAACTTAAAGGTATTGTATACTAACACCAAAAAATAACTTTAGATATTTAAAGTGTATTATCACTGTTAATGTAAACAAAAGCTAAAATGATATACCTTAAAAGTCATGTTTAATTCATCATTTGTTCATATTCGATTAACTAATTAAGACAATCTCAGTTTATTAAGCCGTTTTAAATTATGAAAAACGCTGCATGACATCAGGACACGTCATTTTGACAGCGGTGTATTTTTAGGCGCTGTCTTCTTAGTATACAGATATCAGAAATTTCGTCTAACAGACCACAATGAAAATAAAGTACAATAGCTTACAGTAAAAATGGCAGAGGTGAAACAAGTATTTTGTTGCACCTGATGCCTTTATTTATTATTTTGTATATATTCGTTTTATATTTGTAATTTATTATTTTTAATATATAGTTAAGTAAGTTTCAAGACTTATTGACATTAGTTCCAAATTACATTATGTCCTTATATAANGCGAATCGTATTTAGGAAACTATTTACATATTTACACTATTTACAGTATCTATGATTTCAATACTGACTGCCCGCTATTTTACAACTGGTAATTCAGACGATATCATATATACATGTCATGTAACCTTCGTTGCATATGCAAACAGTGGAACATAACGAAAGATAAGAACTACTGGGTTGAAAGCACCTCATTTCTTTCTATCTTCCAGAAAGAAAGACAGATTGAAAACTGCTATTATGTACCATATATATTAGATGATACAACAATGATGCTCTTGCCAGCCATATTGCGTATGTCCATTTCCATTCAATTGTATGCCATAAATCCAATTTTAGTCTGATTAATGATTCATTTATATATCTGCATCGAGAAAAATCCCTGGTGTTTACCTATGGCAAAATAAAATTCACAATTTTCCAGCACCAGGGCTGCCCAGGATCGAACCATCAACCTCTTATATGCACTTGCTATGACAGCTGTACTGAGTATTAATTATTGTTTCTAACCAATTAAGCCTGATAAACCATTAGATTTTAAGAGAATATTCTGTGATGTATTGATAATGCATTTCAAAAACATTATTATCAAATCAATTGTAATATTATAGTGACTGGGTATCAAACTAACCAATGCCATTCCTCACAAAACTGCCTTTGACAATATCAAAATTGATCAAAATAAAGTATATTGCATCTAATGATTATCATAGTGTAAAGGCATAGTGGATTTCACATGTAATTGGAGTTAGAGTTCAGGGTAAGGATTGTAAATAAAAAATAAGGCATCTGAGCCCATCCGACATTTTGGAGGAAAGGGCAAACTGCAAGTTTGATACCCATAAAATTGTGAAAATACAGATACCTATCATACTATTTAGGTTGCATGCACTTAAAGCAATATATTGTTAAGTAGGCCAGTGGGCCTAGTCGAGTGGTAATGTTAAACGCTCAGCGCCAAAGGATGAAAAAATAATTACCAGATTTTCTTGTGTCAAATTATGGATTTTTTTTTCATGGACTATTATATTATGTAAAATTATCATCTTCGAGGGTTAATAATGGATACATAGTATCTGAAATTTTATGGTTTTTTGTTTCTATTGTTAATAACTACAGAAAAATATGTTCCACCAATTCTCTTGACACAATGTAATTTTATATTAGTGTTTTTAAATGGAAAAAAATCTGAGTCTGGAACTAAATTGCAGTTGTACACTTTTGCTTTTTGAAAAATATGATTTTTACAGATATGTGGTATCAATAAATTATTAACCCTTGCTATCATGTTTATGTATTTTTTTAATGTATGATTTATAATGTATTCACTGCTCTGTTCAATGTATATCGAAGGACTTATGCGATGTGTTAAATAATGAATTTTTTTTTTAAGTATATTGTTATTTTTTTTTTTTAAAGAGGAATTACCCTTAATCCTATATTAACTTCACAAAAATTATTACATAATATAAATGTATCCTATTAACAATAAAGGTAACCAAGATAACACCAATCAAAGTATCACATCCATAGAAAAAGTACAAAGAAAAAAATTAAAAAAAAAAACTATGCTTCTTAATAAGTAACTTCTTTCATTAACTAATGAATAAATAAAAAAAATAAAAAATAGAAAAATATGAGCAGAAACATAGTAAATTAAACCAAATTCAGATTAATAGTAGGCCTATTACCTAAGAGCAAGGTTTTTATAATATATGCCGGTACTGTTAAAGCCTATTTAATAAATCAACCTATTTGGGATAAAATAAATAAGTATATTTGAAAGACATTTTAAAATTTTAACAGCTTAGACTTTATGGATATATTTCAAAACAAAACTTTGTGTTTGTTTGCACCATCTATCAAAAAAAAAAAAAAAAAATTCAAATATTTAAAAAAATGGTCATAATCTCAATTTAGACAAATACATTTTTTTGAATGAAATTAGTATTTTGGAATAATGTTTTACAATGAATTAGTCATATGAGCCTGTACATCAAGACAAACTGATAGTAAATAAATGCTGATTTTGATGTAGAAATTGAACGAGGTCAAAGATAGAAGCTGGAATATTACCAACTTGTAACCCTAACCCTAACTGAACTGGAACAAAAGTTATTAGAGTATTATAATAAGAACATTCAAAAAGTTGGAGACCATACCCCCTATTTCAAGAGGAAGAAGAAGGGTACTACTGTTCTTGGCTAGAGAACTTTTTTTACCAAATATAAAATCATTGGATTGTCTTATGACCTTGTTAACAATTTTTTTAATGAAGACAATATGTTGTACAGAATAATTAATTTTTTGATAAAAATATACATTTAGAAGTAGAATTCTTTCTTTTATAGAAAAATTTTATTTTTCGAAAAAAAAAAATAATATTTTCCAGAAAAATAAATAAATCTGTTTTGACCAGTTGTTCTTGCATATGCTATATTCACACAGTAAGGATACCCCAAGAACTTAATTGGCAAGCTAGCACCCACAATTGGTATAACTGTATTTTTGTATGGTGAAATTAGGGCAGATTTTTCCACATTTAAGTTCACACCTGTTTAATCTTTATAATATTCAAATATTTTCAACACTTTATTTTCCTGAGTAAGATCAGACATGAAAGTAACTAAGTCATCCATATAAGCTTTGGTATCATTACTAGTGCCCAGATGATTAACATATAAGCCAAAAATTTAGACTTCTAATTTTAAACAAAATCTTATTAATATTAAGGCAGAATAAATATGATGACAGCACTGATCCTAGTGAAATGCCCACATTTAGACGTATATTTTGAAGTAAAGAATCATTTATCTTAGGATATATCACCTTATTTATAAGGTAGTTAATTACAGCTACAGTTGTATTTGACATATCAAAATATTTTATCACCTTATCACTTGTGTTTGACATTATCAGAAGCTGCCCTGATGTCACAGAAAAGTAAGCCCACCTCTTTCAATTTGAATTTTTTAATATGAGCTAATGTAGACAAATATATTGTGAGCGCATCATGTATGGATCGCCCAGGAAGTGCATATCCCAAGAAGTGCATATCGATGTGGAAATATTATCTGTAAGATTTTCTCTTTAATATTTTCCAACAGTATAAGTGAAAATAATTTTGCATCTAAATTTAAAATTGTGATACCAGGGGGTTGCATATTTTTAATTTCTTTTATTTTAGATTTAAGAACAAAAATAATCTTTGAAAACAGGCCACCTTATAACAAATACCCTGTGTTATTTTTTTATATACAAATTGAGTAGGACTGGGACAAAAACATCAGCAAATCAGTTACTTCAAGATCATACTGAGTCGTAATTTTAGCATTATCCAGTTTTTGTTGGAAATCTGTTATTAATGGATTGCCTTCATTTACTGCAGAAAAAAGATGTAGAAAATAATATTATAGATTTACATTATCTTCATAAATCATTCCATCACTGACTTTTAGCGAATAAACTCTAGGTTGATAATGCTTTTTTAAATAAACTAATTTAGACAATTTCCTTGCATCTGACTTATTTTTAGCAAATTTATGTACATAGAACTTATATTTGTCTAATCTATCTCTTCTATTAATTAATATAGATAATTGAGATTTTATATCATTAAGATTTTTTAAAAGATTAGAAAGATTGTAGATCATTGTTCCTTTTTGAAGTGTATTGTTGATTTATTTTACTGAGATATTGATACAATTGAGTCTTAGTACATTGCCATTTCTACAAAAAGATCTCTGCTGACTGTATGAGCTGAGCAAGCAAATAATAAATAGACATATAATGATCAATACAGAATTGAAAATCAGGAACTATAATGTGACAATTTTGTTTATTTCTGGAAATTACTGAGTTTATATGATTATACATTGTACAACAATATACTGTGATCAGAAAGAATTGTGGGAATAATTTTCAAGACAAATTGAAGAGGAGGGAGCAATAGTAGCGTAAGTGACTTTACGCTAGTTTTTCTTTTATTAATCCAAAATGTTCTCTGAANTCTCCTGCATNCAATAGTAGTGTAATTTTATTTTTATCTTTATCCAGTTGTTCAGTAGATGGCACCACATAAGACCATCCAATGCAATTTTCTTATATTTGTAGTTGTTTTTAAAACACATTTTTCATGAAACTAAGTTTTTGCAATTACGCTACTATTGCACCCTCGTCTTCAATTTTTGTGCAAGTAGCAAGTTCAAGAAAACAAAATTTATTCTTGATGAAGATCTGGTCAAGTGCCAGGTATGAATATATTGTTGTTATTTAAAGTAAGCTATATCTATCAGATTGTGCAATGTGCAGTAAACAAAAGTTATTATATTGCAGAAATGAGCATGGATCCTTAGTGTTGAAGTAAGAAACCCAGACAATTGGAACTGTTGTATTTTGCAGATGTGAGATTATTTCAATGATATGTATCTTGTTAGCAGTCAGATTATTCAGGTGCATAATAATTTACAATGCAGAGCTTCATACCAACAAAACAGAATGAAACTATTAATGTTCTATTAGTTGGATAAATCATTTTTAACCTAGATATTGAAGCATTAATTGAAAATCCTAAAAGAACTCGATCAAGGTTGGTAATATGAACCCAAATATAGATAATAATAATAATAACTAAGATATTTGGTAATTTTATGGTGGGTTTTTAAATGT
This sequence comes from Euperipatoides rowelli, assembly GCA_003024985.2. Taxonomy (NCBI): domain Eukaryota; kingdom Metazoa; phylum Onychophora; class Udeonychophora; order Euonychophora; family Peripatopsidae; genus Euperipatoides; species Euperipatoides rowelli. The sequence continues at coordinate 9,803 of PXIH01S0063516.1, forward strand.
ATTTCCAGTAATGAAAAAATTGTAACATCCTCTTTGAGTAAAACTTTTTTTAAATTATGAATCTTAGACACATTGTTTATTCCTTTTATGTTGAGAGACAAAATGTTTGGTTTGAATCCTGGTATTCAAAAACAAAGACTGCAGACTTTTTTTATGAGTAGAAAACAAATTGACTATGTGAAAACAATCCTGTTGATTGGTAAAATACCACTTTGATTAAACAAACCATTATTTTCTTGTATAATCTTGTCCATTTACACATCCTGATTGTAAAATAGATTATCAACTTGTATTGGTCTATTTTCCATTTTTACATGTTCCTGATTAGATTTCATTGCATCCCTAACACTTTACATTTCCTCCTGAATACCTATGTTTGGATCATTAGACTGTGCTTCCTTTTAATCCCATTCTTTGTTTGAGGAGTCACCATATTCATGACCATGCTCTCCAGTTCATATAAATTAAAACAAAAATGTTGATTTAACATTACTTCAGCTGCATAAGTCACTACACATTTATATAATTTTTGTGTTTCTTTTTCCTATTTTGACAAAAAAATTATATTGCAGTCCTTGGCCTTGTGGTCATCTGAAAGACACTTAAAGCAAACAGTTTGTGTACCTTTGATTCTAATAAAATATTTAACTCTGTTTCTAATGAATACTTTGGGAATGTCATATATAGACTTCTTCTTATTCAATTTAAGTTTTACATGAGCTGGTGCAATCTCCAGTTTAATATTTTCTGGAAAAAGTACAAATGTCTGTTGGCATAACATCATCACAGTGGCAATAGGCGTAAAATAATTCTTTACTTCAACATTTGCTAAATCAGGGGGAATATTATCAATTGAAACTTCCACTGTTTCCGAAATTTGAGGAAGGCCTAATTCCAATAATTTTGTAGTTACCAATTTTGTACATTCAACTGTGCCAGCTCATGAACCTTTAGAAAAAAAAAAAAAAAACTTAGAATTTGGTAAAATGACAAATTGTTTAATATATTTGAGTAAGTTAAGTCTAATGTAATATTTCATTATTAACTGCAAAATTGCCTTCACTAATTTTGTAATATCTGTAGGCTGTAGCCATTAAGACACCTGAATCAATAGACAACATGTCACTGGAAGATTCAGACCAGTATTTAAACTCTATCTTTTTAACATTGGTAGGCATTGCTTGCAATTGTTATTTATCCCTAGCATATAGAGAAGAACTATAACTTTTATCCTCAATTGTTGAATTAACCAATTTCAACCTTTTAGTTAATAGACTAAGCTAAATGTGAAAATTTAACGATAATTAGTCAAACAATGCAACCAGTAGCATCCAAAGGAGAATTTAATGTTAAATTAATCTAAAGAGCATTTAAGTTAATTAGTTTTTAGTGTGTTGTACATAATTATTAAAGATAGAAATTGACCAAGTTTTGTAAATTTTGTTATTTTTATACTTTTTAATACCATATTTCAGATCATACTAATTTTGTTATTATTTTTTTTCTTAACTTGAAAGTTGAAACATTTAGAGGTTGTGTTGATAGCTGAATTTATAATGTTGATAGTTTTGTCTAAATTTTACTTAGACATATTTTATTGTAATTTTAATTTCTGTTGGGAATTGATCAGAATATTTTTTTTAAAAAAAGAAGAGTAATTTCCCCTTAAAACATTATTTAGCTTAATCAAGATTTACAAAATATCATTAGACTAATAAACTACATTGAAGTTAACCAGTTCGCTATAATGATCATATTTTCTTTAAGACACAATATCAATATTAATTTCTAAATATATATATAAAAAAAAACTTTACCTCATAA
>PXIH01S0063586.1:0-10300 GCA_003024985.2 Euperipatoides rowelli
TGTGTTTTATTTAAGAGATGTCATTAATAAATAATTCTAAATTATAACAGACTCAAGTTTATGCCTATAAATGATGGCTGTATTCACTCGGTCGTGCAAATTATACCTCCAGTGGCGTAGCTACAGTGGAGCAGTTGGAGCGAACTGCTCCAGCCGCACAAATCATGGGAGCGCAAAATTATTAGAAAGGGTGGAAAAAAAATTGGAAAAAAAAATAATAGACGATATAAAAAGAATCATTTCAGTTTAGATAAATTCAGTACCATATTCTATTTTATATTTAATAGTTTTATGAAATTAATTACATTTTTATTATGCAGTAAATCAAAATGTATAATGAATGTTTTGTCATACACATGCAATCTTACTGTCAATTTTTCTACAAAACTAAACCTATTTGATTAGTTCACACTTCAAAGCTAAAATTCCCATTTTACGTTACGTTCAATTCTCAATTCAACTGCTCTTTCATAACAATGATAGTTGTTCCTGTCACAGAGAAATGCTTTCTACTCTGTGACTGGGACTGGGTAAGATCACAGTTACAATACTATGCTACAACTTGGCAATTAAGCAATGCTAAAAACCTTCTCTTATTTCTAATCTAAACAATAAAAATATCCTGCCTTATTATCCAACTGACAATATGGCCGATTTACATTTTTTTAAAAACAGAAAAACATTTAAATAAATAACATGCATAATAATTGCCAATTAGCAATATTTTTAATTGTTCTATTGTCTAAAAAAATATGAAATTATTATTAATTTTATTTGCTTGTTTATAATGTTCAATAAATTATATTATTGTAATAATATATAATATCTNAACATTATTAATATTCTTAATTTAATAATATTTACTAAACAATTATAATCACTTGAAATCTAATAAGTTTAATAACACTAATCAATAATTAGAACTATTAATAAATATATAAACCGATGAACAGTATAATTATTTGTTTAATCCATTTAGTATATAACAATTTAACCCTGTTAGAGATTATATTTTCTAACATAACCCTGTTAGAGATTACCAAGCAGACGAGTGGTGGCGCATTAAACAGGTTTTAGCGCTCTTTTAGTATCAATGGATCTGTCATGTTTTATGCTGCTCACATTAAAGTTTATTTCTATTTAATCCTGGACTTATTGTGTATTAATAATAACCTTCTGACAACACTCAGGTAAGGATTATTACAGTTGACAAAAGCAACATTTCCTTGAAGTTGTTCGATATCTTTGTTGATGTTGAACCACCACCAAGTTGAATGTGCTAAAGGTTTCTTTTTGANGATACCATTGTGTCCTCGGTGAAGTTCTTTAAGTATGGCTTCTTTTAGGCTAGAGGGTATTATTATTACCCTAAGTCCCCAGAGGAGACATCCGTCCTGAATAGATAATTGTTCTTTTTTTTAGACAAGAAACTTTTATCAGAAATGTCTTTGCTATCTTTTTTGGGCCAGCCATAATTTCATAAGTTCATAATTTGCTTAAGTTGTGTATCCTTCTGTGTAGCTATACCTATATCTTCTTTAGTAAAAAGGAATTCTTCCTCAGATTCCATAGCATAAATGTTTTTAATATTTTCTTCTTCTGATCCTATGGTGTCAAGAAGAGGGAGTCTGTTGATACTAAACAGTCCAATTTGAATATTTATACTTAAATGTTTACTGGGCTTGGCTTCAATGCGAATTTGGTGATAGGATTGGGTTGTCGAGGTCACTAAAATTTACCTCACATTTAGTTTGCTTAAAATATCATCAATAATTGAGAGGGGGTAACTATCAACTTCCAAATTTTTATTTAGACCAATGCGGTAATCTTTGTATATCCTGAGGCTTCCATTATTTTTTAAGATAGGAATAATTTCTGCAGCCCGCTTGGAAAATTTGACAGGTGAAATAAGCCTTGATTCTGAAGTTTATTTAACTCTTCCTCTACTGCGAGAATGAGGGCAAAAGGCACATTTCTATGTTTACAGAACTTTGGAACAGAATCTTTTTTAAAAAATAATTTAGCTTCTGTTCCCTTGATACAACCAAGTTCGTTTCCAAATAATTTGTCAAATTGTTTTAAAAATATGTTTAATTTAATGTTTATTTCTTCTAAAGAATGAATCTCTTTTCCTAAATTGAATTTAAGTCCTAATGTGCTAAACCAGGCTCTGCTGAGCAGTGTGGTGCTTCCCACATCCATTACAAATAATTCTAAGTTGCAGGCAGTATTGTTTTTAAAAAGCAGGTCGACCTTTTTAACTCCTACTGGTTTAATCAAATGATCAAAAGCTCTGAGAACTACTGTAGTATTAGCTAGTTTTCCTTTTGGCCATAGGGATTTAAACATAGACATTGGAAGAATATTAACTGCAGCACCGGTATCGAGTTCAAAATCTATAACTTTTCCATTTATTGTTACGCTTAGGATAATCGACTTTAGTATATGGGGATTCTGGCGCACTTCCCCATATGTGCAGCACCATGTTAATCTTATGGAAAAGCAAAATTAACATGGGAAGGTTTCAGGTGCAGCGAGCGCAGCAAGCAGCACTGTGTTAATGTTAATCTTATGAGACTTTTTGCATGCTGATCTATACAGCTTTTTACATGTTAATTCATCAGGACTTTTTACATGTTAATCTTATAGGGAATATAAAATAATATTTATTAATAGAATATTANTAATTANNTTTAATTTAATAATTTTTTTACAAATGAAAAAATGGATAGGAACATTATTTAAGTGAAAAAAAAAATCAATTGAAATGGAATCTCCTGGGGATCGAACCCATTCCAGCTTGCGTATAAGATATTAAAAGACGAACGTCGTAACCAATGTGCCACACTGAAAAGAATAGATTTCATTAGGAAAGTAAGGTTTAAAAACCCACGGACGAAGCTAATGATTGATAAATATACAACAGCGAGTGTTCTATAATCAAACAGTATATAGTGGAATATTAATAAAATATGAGTTAATGTATTCATTTGATTATAAGGATATAGAAATATTCAACTATAAGAGTACAAGAGGCTACTCGAGTTTTAACTGTGCATAGAGTGAGAGGCAAGCTCATTGTAAGGATACATCAACCAATAAAAAGGCAGTAACCATTGGATGAATACATCAACCAATAACAAGGCAGTAATAATACTTAGCAGCAACTCAAAGAGTAAATAAGCCTTTTATTTATTTTATTTATTTATTTATTTTCTAAAATTACAGGATCTTCACCAATTGGTATTGTTCCAGATCCTAAGTCTGCTTACAAAGTATTGCAATAAATAATAAAAATATACAATAAATAATTATAGTAAATACATGAATAATTCATATATAAAAAATAAAAGTATATAATTGAATGATGAAAAACATGAAAAACATTTATCTTTTTAGTTTTCTTCTTTCGCTTAGTTGCTGGTATATAGTGATCTGTGTCAATATGGAATATATACAGTATAAGGTGCAGATATTTAATACTGTATACAGTATGTCATAAATAATTAGACAGCTTTAATTTAAATTTTTGTAAAGTTTGTTTCCCTTTTTAATTCATCTGGGATGTCGTTCCATAATTTTGATGATTGGTTTTTGAAGGACCTAGTGCAAATTTCTGAGGTTCTATTAGTGATAGTAATGTAGATGTTTTTAGAATTAGAGTTTCTAGTTCCATAATTGTGAATGGCGCCTGCTTTAATGAAAAGATTTTTCATATAATTAGGTGCCAGATTATTTAAAGATTTCCATGTTAAAAGAAATATCTTCTTCTTGACTCAAGATTTTTCCAGTTGAGGGTATTTAAGGCCTCAGTTGCGCTGGACCTACCAGCTCCAAAAACCAATAATCTAGCAGCCAGATTTTGCACTTTTTGCATTTTCATAGCTACTGTTTTATTACAACTTGTTATAGATTACAGAGCAATAATCAATTTTTGATTGGATTAGAGAGTTATAAATGAGACATAGGCTAAGGTGTTTATGTGGAGAAATTTTTTAAATTTCATTAGGGAAAATATTAAGCCAGTAGTTTTTTTTACATAATGCTGAAATGTGATTATTTCACTTCATGTTTTCATCTATTATAAGACCTAGGATTTTTATTTTATTCTTTTGGTGAATTTTATTTCCCTTTAGATTCAAAGTTAATGAAGAGGAGTGTGATAATTGTTTTCTTTTCATTGATCCAATGACTATAAAATTAGTTTTAGATATATTAAGTTTAAGACTGTTTAAAGAGAACCAGTCATATGAAGTGTCTAGGTCATCTTCCATTTTTTGTTTTAAAATGAATGGATTTTGATGTGCAAAGTTGTATCATCTGCATATAATGAAGAGGTACAATGTTTCAATATTTTAGGTAAATCATTTAGGTATATGTTGAAAAGAAGAGGTGCTATAANTTTTTTGAGAATAATATTTTAAATTGCTTAATGTGTTGACTTATGGAAATTTGTCAGAAATTATTGATTTCAGCAAAATATAACCCCCTGGTTCTGATAGAGATTTTTTGTTCTATAACTTGTTTCATGAATATGTGTGCCAATTTAAATCTTTAACCATCTACACAAAAATATCTAGCCACATTTAACACTAAAAAAAATAATCAGGGTCTGTTTTCAACAATGGAAACTTTACCAGCACTCAAGGTCCTATATTATAGTTATAATCTTCATAAAGACTGTTTTTATGGGGTGAGTGATTACTTTTCTCAAGCCCATCATGTTTCCTGCCCTTTTATTATCTATTTACTTGTATGATAAACTTACTTACTTAGCATTGGTGTAATGTGATCACTAGTTTGCTTTATGAGACTTAAAATGATTTTTGGGTAGCGTTTTTTTATATTTTGACTCATTAACTGTTTCTTGATTTTTCTTGAATTTAATTCTTTTTCACTCATTAGTTCTGCTACTTAATTTTTCCAACTTACTGACCCTTTTTCTATACAAATTTTGTCAAATCATCAACTATTTCAGCACTAAAATGGATAGAAGAGGAATCCATATTAACTTGAGCACTCAATGGCTCTTGTTTTAAAATAGAAGTTCCTACCATGCTAACACAATAGGAGGCACTTGCTCAACTGGTTGTGAAGTATACCTATATTCTATCAATGACAGATTATGATATTTTTTGGCTATATTTCGAGTCATTATATAAAAGGTTTTTTTATATAATCAATAATATAAAATTAAACTTATTAGGTAAAATAATATAGATAAATAATGACCTATTTGTGGATAAAAGCATAGAGTACTGAATTTTAAATGATTAGATTTTAAAAAAAATGATAAAACATGAATGAGAAACCCTGTTGGAGCAAGCCTAAGATTACAAGGATTGTTATGTTCTTACCAGTGTAGACACTAAGAGTGGTGTTGTTGCTACCACCCGGTTTATAAGGGATGAAATTAAAAAAAAAAATACTTTTTCATTTTATCACTTTCTCATCAAGATAAAAATTCAGATTAATGCTATTAATTTAATTGATAATATCCTTTTGGCTCAAATGTATAAATGTTTTGTTATGTATATCTGACCCAGTAGTGAAAGTAAGAGGGTACGATCAGGTACGTAATACCAGTAAGAAATTTAGAAGACCTATACATTATACAATACTGGAAAGAAATTTATAAAATAAAATCCAATTTAATAATATGAATTCATATTATTATTAACATACCGGCACTATTATTGGCACAATTATTACCGTATTTAAATTATTATCATTTCAAATAACTGTGGACTATACAGTATAACCTACTTCTTTTTTAATCTTGTCATGAAACCAAGCAGACAAATCATTTACATACAATAATAAAGGTTGAATTTTTATTTTCAAAATGATNCATATAATGAAGAGGTACAATGTTTCAATATTTTAGGTAAATCATTTAGGTATATGTTGAAAAGAAGAGGTGCTATAATAGAGCCCTGTGGCACATCATAATCATTTGTAATAAAAGTAGATAATTTGTTATTTATTTTGGTCGACTGTTTTCTGTTTGATAGGTAACTATTAAACCAATTTAAAACTTCTATCTCAGATTATAAGAGTTTAAATTTTCCAGTAATTTATTATGAATGATACAGTCAAAAGCCTTTGATAGGTCTAAAGCTACTACCGCAATCAGATTTTGATTTTCTATTTCTAGTCTCCAATGTTCTGTCATATTTATTAGAGCAGTAGAGGTCGAGTGGTATTTACGAAAACCATTTTGTTCTTCACAAATCAAATTATATTTCTCAAAGTATTCTGTTAGTTGATTGGATACAATACGTTCCAATAGGGGTCAAGATTAGCACTCGCCACTCGCCCTAGGTCAACTTAATATAATTTTTGGCGATTAAATTATTTATCCATACCAGACACATGGCCAATAGTCACTCTAATATAANAGAGAGAGAGAGAGAACAAATATAAATAAAAAGATAAATTAAATTAGAATATTTTTGTTTGTTCGCCGTCATTTTGAACAGGTTCTGATGTCCGAGCTCGTTGGGGTGCACCAATTTTATATGCTCCAGGGCACTGTATATCTACTATACCGCTGTATAACTCTATCATTGTCCTACTATAGATGTAAATGCAAGATGAGAGGTTTGCTTACAAAAGATTCTTAGCATCAAAATATACTATAATGAAGTAATTGCAAGGTTGTGTTAACTCCTAACAAAGATTACATTGCCTAGAGTTCCAACTTGAAACCTGTGGCTTAAAACAGCCACATTTCCCTTTATTTATTTTTAGACTAAGCTAACTTAATGCTAAAAAAAATTATATTCTAAACTGTATAAAGATAAAATAATCAAAATTCACCAGTAAAAATTACTTGTCTTTCTTTTTGATCAAAAAAAAATAATAATAATGTGTCTCTCATTTCTGGAGTTAGGTGAATTTCAATGGTTTATGAGGTAGCTACAAGTCTCTGTTGAAATGTGCCTAATGATTCATCTGAAATTTGTTTACAGTCCATCAACAATCCTCCCCTCCCCCCTTTTTTTTTTTTTTTTTTGGCTTTTTTGAGAATAATATTTTAAATTGCTTAATGTGTTGACTTATGGAAATTTGTCAGAAATTATTGATNTAAATTTTTCCAAGTTACCAGACATTGGCCGCTAGTGAATAAAGTTAATCTTGACCTCTACGTTCCAAGATCTTTGAAGCAGTTGGTAATATTGAAATGGGTCTATAATTAGTTACATTGTTTTTATCTCCATTTTTGTGTAATGGTGAAATAATACTAGTTTTCCAAATTATTGGTACAATGCCAAAGTAATGATCTGTTAACAATTAAGAGTGAGAAAATCTTCTATTATTGGAAGAGAAATCTTGAGAATTTTACTACTAATTTTGTCATATCCTGTGGAAATATTATCAGGAAAATTTGATACAATATTTCTCACTGTTTCAATTGAGACCAGATTAAAGAAGAATTTATTTTCATAGGAAGAATTGGTTTTATCATTATTGATTTGATTGATAATTTTTGATTCATAAGATTTTCTTTACTAATATCTTGAGTTATTAAATTGGTATTTAAATTTATATTCTTGCCAATATTAACAAAGTAGCCGTTTAGTTGATCCACTTCTAATGGTACGATTGTTGACTTTTTAGATTTTCTGCCTGTTAAAAACGTATTCCAGCTTTTACCAATATTAGCATTATTTTGCATAAATAGGTTATCATACCTTTTTTTGTTATTTTGAATTAAGTGATTTATATGATTTTTCTTCTTTTTATATTCAGACCAGAGAGAAGATTTAGAGTATTTAATGCTTTTGAAAATAACTTTTTTTTTTTGTTCAATCAGAAGTACAATGTCCGGAGTAATCCATGGAGCCTTTTAAAAAATATATAGGCTACAGTACATTAAACAGACTACTAAATAGGTAAAATAATAAAACACATAGAAAGCAGGGCTAAGAATCTAAGTAGGCTATACCAAATATGCCTATTTTGGTAGAGAATCCATTCTATTTTTTAAACATACAGTATTAGTATATCACAGACTAAATAAATAAAATATTGGCATATGAAGGTATTAACTGCCCAAACTCACAACAGCCCCCAAACATAAAAGTTTAATTCAAAATTTGTAAAAGAATTAATTTTCGTTAACAATAAAGTGAAAGCTGAATTTGAAATAAGGAGGGTGAAGCCATTTAGATTAAATATTTATTTATTTATTGCTTTTAAAATTATTTAAATAAGTTAGTAAACCAAATATTTTTCAATACTAGTCTATAAAACATACACAACATTCATTCCATTTAAAAATATAATTTTACAACAGAAAATGTTTATTTCTTTTTATAAAGAGTATGTAATCCATAAATCCCAGATGTATAAAAAATCATTTGAGAGCACTGGATGGAATTAATATCTTGAAACATAATATTTCCACATCACCCATCAAATATTATACACCATTTTCTCACTGACCCATTCCACTAGATTAATAGAGTATCGTATTTTATAATAAGAAAATGTATCTGTTTGGGTTCTTAAATTAACTCTTACCAAAATTCACAAGAGAATGACAATTTATGTGTCATAATTACAGGCCAAACATGTCAGTGAAACCTTATAAAATCAGCACAACATTGCTATGCAAATCCCTTTTATTTATTTCTTATGTGACAGGCAATAATTTTGATTGAGTTATGAAGCAAAACTTCAGGAGAGAAAAAAAAGTATGTTACTACAATATAAACCTGTCTATTTTTGTATTAAATTATTATGTAAATAATTAGTATCTTAGTTTTTATCATGTAATTTAAATATCTTATTATTTTGTAGTTTTATTTTAAGATATTTGAAGTTTATATTTGAAACTAGCATTGTGCTACCATTGTGGTGAGAGGAAGAATGAAAAAGAAAACAATATAATTCAAGATTTTAAGTCTGAATTTCTGGTCCTTGCATAAAGGGTTCTGTACTATGTAGGATCCCTTATATTGTAAATCCACATAAACATATTGTATCTTTAATGATACCAAGCATAAATAGTAGATATAGTTTATAAATAGAAATCAACTAGTAAGTTAGTGGTCTATTTTTAGACTACTAACTGCATGGAATGGATCACATTTGGTTAACATTTTTGTTGAATTTAGGTCTTATAATGATTTTTTCCTGGGGCTTGGCCCCCTAAACTCCCAATATGGCTCTTCCCTAGATTCCATGGGGTGGGGGCTTGCACAGTACCAGTAAGACTTTTAATCTACTTTCACCCCTGATCTGACCATATTTATATCACTAAGTAATAGTTAAGATGGCTTAACTAGCAAATCACTCTTCTATTATTTTCTTACTTGAGATGCAAATGTAAGAAAATGCTGTTGGGGTTCAAATGAATGTCTCTATGAAGTCACAGCATACATGGCACAAACTAACATGCAAAGTAAGGCATTTTATTTTCATACCAGTATATATCAGTATTGACCTCATACAAGCTTCACTGTGGAAAGTAAATAATTTTCTTTCCATACCAGTATAGGCTACACATCTGTATCAACTCAAGACAGTCTCACTGTGGAAACTAAATACCAGTATGCATCGGGATCGACCTCAGGACAGTCCTTCTGTAGAAAGTAAGGAATTTCCTTTCCATACTAGTGCATAACAGGTTCAACCTCAGGGCAACCATGCAGTGGAAAACAAGGAATTTTCCTTCCATACCATTACACATTTTTTTTCTTTTTTTTTCTAGATATCTATGAATAAGTAAGAAGTCTTACAGAAATTACTCATGGAGTGTGGAGTTGAATTACAAGATTGGAAATGGTCAATTGAATAGATAGCAAAGAAGTGCAAAAACAAACAAAAAGTTACTTATATGCAGTCTTCATAAAGCATGAACTTTTTCATTTTAAATGCAAATAATGTAGCCTAGATATGTTTTTCTTTTTAAAAAAGAACATATTCATTTTTATTTAACAATACTGCATGCAATATGGGAAGTATGTTACTCTATTTAAATCTTTTTCAAAAGGCATCAATTTATTATGAGTGTTATTTTTTAAAAGTAGGGTTTACTTTGATTTATGTTTGAGATGATATATTTGTTATGTTCTTTTATTTATAAACATGTATAAAATTAAAATTTGCAAATATTTTTTAAATGAAATAAGAAAATTAAATAAATTGAACAGACATTTTTTTGTATAATTAAATTAAATTAACAAAGTTGAAATATCATTGATAATACTTTAATTTTGATAAATACTTTGTAAAATAAAATGGAATGTTTGTAAAATATTTTGACTTATTAATTCAGAACATAGTTATT
>PXIH01S0063616.1:3131-14094 GCA_003024985.2 Euperipatoides rowelli
ATATTAGAATATTGATTATTATGTCAGAATATTTGATAATTATGTGTATTTTCACTATATTATTCATTTTTGCTAGCTCATATCATCAAATTCTGACTGAACTTACGTAAAGAATCATTTTTTTATTGAGAGGATCTGAGCTGTGAAATCCGAGATCCAGACGCTAGTGTCATTTCATTAAAGTACACAGTCTTTGAATTTTTATCAGAATTATCACTTATTTAAATCCTTTACATATTCATGTCAACATTTTTACGCTGATAAATTGAAAATATATTTACAACTATTTTAAACAATAATAAAATGAACAAAGATCAATTTATTGTTCTTTCCCCTCTCCATGATTATGAAGTTGAAATGGTTTATCAAATTAAAAATTTGGACTTAAAATTGAATTTTACTCAGTAAATAAAAATTTTGATAGATAATTTCCAGAATAAGATTCTGATAGTATATATTTGGTTGTAAAAATCTGATCAATGGCCTCTTCCCAGGCAGGGTTGGAATTTGATGTTTATAGGCCATAGTTACTTTCACTTTGTGATGTGCAAAAACAGGACTAAACACCCACTGAATTATGCCGAATGACATGATGATCTTATATTGTTAAACCACCTGACTGATAAATAGCCTCTGGTATTATACATACAGACGTAGACAAAATCATTTATAATTCAAATTTATCATTTTGTACAATTTAAATTAATTTGTTGATTGAAAAATATTTTCATATTTTCTCTTTTAAGAAAAAGCTGAGCGGCTATCATTTTTATATTTCTTGCCTGGAAATATTAAATTGTTTGTATTGTACGGTAATTTTGAAATTTTAGATGTATAAATTTCTGTCTCACTATATTTTTTATCCTTATGATTTCTGCTTTTAAAATTTTCACTCTTTTGTAAGCCCTAAATAATTAATAGGGTCTAGGCACTGTGCCTACAGTGCCTAATGGGAAATCTAGCCATGTGCCCTGGGCCAAACAGCAGATGGAGCAATTGGTGCCTGGAACCATGGCAGCAAGTATTAAAAGGTAGCAATTAGTTTTCAGACTATTATTTCCCTATATTTTAATTTTTTTTTGTGCTTCAAATTTGAATAAAAAACTACTGAACACAGAAGCAATATTAATAATGGTTAGGGTTTCTGACTTGGCATTAATTTTTGTTCAATTCTGCAATATATCGCAATTTGATGCTTTAATCCAGAAAAGTTTTTAATTACCCTAATCCAGCCATCAATAGTAAACAAACGAATAAGATAAATGAAAACCATTTGGTTATGATAAAAAAAAAAGTGTAATAATATTATTACAGTGTTCCATTATTGTCAACCATTTAATACCCAATTACATATTCCAAACAATTTATATTTTGTTTAACCATATTATGATTTGTAAACATTAAAAAATAACTATTGTTGTGCATAAAATTATAACATTAAATATTATGTTGTTTTTTTTTAATAATTGTTTCTCCATAGGGAGAAACTGTTATATAGATTTATTATGTTACAATCTAGATCAGTATTTCTCAACAGATAACATGTGATGATATATATAGATTTGCAGTTATAGAGAATATGAAAGGAAATTTTGAAGTAGACCTTGAGTAATGTATAGATAAAATTGAAAAAATACTTGTTGTAAAGCAGGAAGATAGTTGCTATGGATGTGCCTTTTGTGGGGAAAATATAGATTCGATTCATGAATTAACCCTAACTGACTTACATTAGTAGAGCATTGGACCAGGTGAGGAAGTTGGATTTGCTTCCACTACTCAATGAATGATATAATAACTACTTAAGACTGGGAGGTCTTTATTGCTTTTCTACCATAGACTTGAAAAGCAGATACCATTATTATGACACTTCTCAGAGAATCAAGGAAAATCTTTGACTTCGGGACCTTTTGGGATAAATTCCAGTTCAAAAAGAGTGCCCATGGGAGCCACAAATAGCAGAATCTACTTGCAAACTGTAGAAAAGGTGCTAGCTGATTTGGTGGGTGACAATTTTATCATCTTTCAAGATGAAATTCTAGTTTCTAAGAATCACTTAACAAGATCTGTAATTACTAATCAATAGATTTGCAACCATTAGAACAAAGTATCACCATTTAGGCCAGAAAGTGCATTTTATTAAGATGTGTAAAAAAAATTTGGCTGCATAATAAATAAAGGGAAATTATCTCTGACCCTGGTTATGTCTATAGTATTAAAGAACTATCACTTCCTATGAATAAAAGGAGTTTCTTTGAGTGGTCAAATTTTATGCTTGATTTCTCAAAGAACTTACCAAAACAATTGAATCTATACAGGCATTGATTAGAGGAAAATAAATAGTATTCAGTGGAATTGTGAAGTGAATACTTGCAATGATATAAAGAGTATAACGAAAAGGACCCAGTCCTGGTGTGCCTAAATTACTCTAAACCAGTGTTTCCCAAACTTTTTCAAATGAGGACCAGTGTTTGGAAAATTTTTCTTCAATGGCCTAGCTATCCATAAATCCCAAAGTTTTGATAAGCTTTTTTTTTTTGCTGTCAAACATTTTATTGGATTATCTTTTTTTTTAATACCTAGCCCAAACATTTTATTTTATTAAAAGTGTGCCAAACATTGCCTCGGTGGTGAAGTTGGCAAGCAGGCAGACTGCCAACAAAGATATTGTGCGTTCAAATCCCGCTTAAGGCATGGATGTCATGTGATGTCTAATAAAGAAAACATATTTCTGTTTTATTTTTAAATAAAGGTGTTAAACAACACATCAACAAGTAATAAAGCAATCATTTAATTTGATTANAATCATTTAATTTGATTACGATTAATATTTATTATTATTTTTTTAATAAATCTAAAAGACAAACATTTTATTTATAATTTTATCTGTTAATTATTCAAAGTAATACGGTAATTTGATTTTATTAGTTAGATTTTAGATGTATAAACTAAAAAACGAAAATGATTACTTATTTAGTTATTAAATTTGTTTATTAAACATATAATTAAATAATAAGAATTATATATGCTTTTCTTTTTAATGAGTAGGGTGATGCTGTTTCCCATCACATAGTAATTTCAAATCAGGGGGGGGGGGAGATGATAGCTTTATTCTTAAATTTTGCTCAACATCTATGTTTTTGTAATGGCCTACATATTTTTTTTTAAATTTAAAAAGATCATTCGAACGTTTCAGTTTACAATCAGTTTGTGTTGTGGAAATACATAATCAAATACGTCTCGGTTTCATGGTTGAGCGGTATTGCCGCTTGGATTGCTAAACCAAAGGCATATGCTGGGAGTTACAGGTTCGATCCCCGGCTAGGGCAGTTATGGAACTAATTTTTTCCCTAGCTGTAACAGCTCGCTTTGGATTTTTTTCCAAGTACGCTACCCTTTGCACCACAAGGAACCAGTTTAGCATGTATTCGCAAGTAATTATAAGTTTATATTAGTTATCAACCAAAAAATACATCTCTTCTCCTTTAAAAAAAAATGATAATCAAATACTATGCTAGTTAACTACACAGGAATAATGCCAGCTTAAAAATAATAACCAATAATGTATGTGAGGTATTTGGCGTGTTAACAAATTTGAAAAGTCGTATTTTTTTAGTAAGAATAAGATTTCACCATTAGATGACACGTCGAGCTGCAATATTAATTTTGTTATTTGATAATATTTATGATAAAAAAGTAGTCTACTATGGACTAATGAAATTAAAATTTACGTAACATATTTTGTTAATAAAATAACAAATAGTAAAGTTTTTATGTTATAATTGTTGCATATTTAAAGTTTGTGAAAACATATTTTTTGTTAATAAAATAACAACAAATAGTAAAGTTTTATGTTAAAATATATTTGTTCATGCTTTAGTTGTCAGGACCGGTAATTTCTTTCCGAGGCCCGGTACCGGTCCACGAACCACACTTTGGGAAACTCTGCTCTAAACCATTCCAGTTGAGCATAATCCACAGTAGGTGTCCATTTGTTCATCTCATGAGCAAGAAGGAAATGAAGGGGGGGGGGGGTCATTCATAGTCCTTCGAGTATTACAGTAGAATGTTAAAGCAAGCCAAGTTCAGAATTGGAAAAAAGTCAGGGCCATAGTAGATGCCCTCAAACACTTTAGACATATAGTATACAGTTACCAAGTTGGTGATATATTCTCATCAAAATTGTTTAAAGTATTTAAGAGGGTTTAGAGAGAGAAACTCATGGATTTCTAGATAATTATATTGTAAGGATGATTTTGAGATCTCAGGTACTGGTTAAAAAATGTAAAGATACCAATAATCTAAGTGATTTAAAAATAAGCAATGACAATATATGTGACTTAAGTGCTCCATTGATGAGCACAGATGAATTGCCACATTTTTAAAAAATGGTTAGTGTTTTAATAATGGGTGTGTAACACCAGGGTAGGCATTGGTGTGTATTGTATGTATAAACACAATGTTAATCAGATAGTCTCATAGTCATAGGAAAGCAGTCAAACAATAGGGTGGAACTATTGTGATTATAGAAAGAATGAGGGTAACCTTTGAGAAGTGGTTAAAGAAAACAAAATTAAAGATTCATAGTAATTAAGTAGTGGGAAATGTTAGCAAAAACTTATTTTTTTTAAGAATAATGAATGGTTAATGAACTATTGTGATTATAGAAAGAATGAGGGTAACCTTTGAGAAGTGGTTAAAGAAAACAAAATTAAAGATTCATAGTAATTAAGTAGTGGGAAATGTTAGCAAAAACTTATTTTTTTTAAGAATAATGAATGGCTAAACCACCAAAAGAGGGAAATAATTAACATTGAGGAGTTAAAAAAATTAAGTGAAATGTTAAGCATAGTGGAAGTGTTTTAGGAATATACAAAACATCATATGATAATGAATTGGCAAATAGTCTGAGGGGAAGAAAAATAACTCTTGCATTCCTTCAAAATGTATAAACCAGCAAATAAAGGTTAAAGTAATCACAGATGGTGAAAGAACAAATAATCTTTGCACAATAGGAGTGTTGGGCAGATTTTAAGGATTAGTAAGAGAATGTGTACCAAGCTCAGGTGAATGATCAGAGGTAATTAAAATCAATGAATAGCAGCTTACAGATGACAGGTATACATAGGATGCAGTGGGGATCACATTCTACAAGAACATTGATAACTTCATTAGTGTTAGGGGAAATATTAGTCNAAGTACTTGAGGGGGGGGGGGGTATTGTGGATAATATCTATATCCCAAAACCACAGGTTTGAGTTGATTAGGAACTTTCATAACTAACATTGGAGATACAATGTCAATATTTCCAATTAATCCAATGGGTATTAAAGTATTATTTTTGGTCCAGGTTTAGATCTTATATCAGAAGATTAAGTACAAAGTTGTTTGAATATCAGAGAGTGAGAGAAGTTAGAAGTTAGGTGCTGGTACTAGATTCCAACAGTGGAAATGAGCACATTTATCAATATTTGGTATCAATTACTAGAATTGTTACCCTAATTCTCATGGTTTATCAAAAGACTAAAACTGTGCCCACAGTCATCAAGTCTGAGCCTGTAGAACTCCACTTATTAAGCTGAGATAATGTGCCCAAAATATCACCTGTGGTAATCGTAAAATTGTGCTGAGACTGAGTATCTCCGTGAATATGAAAGGCAATATCACACAGAATCCCATCACTATAACTCTTAGGCAATTGAACACATCTCTGAAATACTGATAGATATGGTTAAGCATTGAAAGACCTGTCAAATTATTCACCCCATTGTATATGTAAGTAATAGGCGGTGTGGAATGCTTATTAAAATAGGCTACCATGATCAAAGCAGAGATTTCTTGCTTACTAGCCGCTATATCCTTCCTAAGCATGAGCACCTGACTATCGTAGATTTGCTGAGTTATAATATTATACTCTCTTTTACATTTCCTAAAGAAAGGAACCTGTTCCTTATTGATATTCCTCATCCCAGTCATTTGAGCATTCAGATCAAAAAGTTTTAATATTACGGGTGCGCTTAAATTTCGTGTTGCATTCGATAATCCTCTGTACAAAAAAGTTTTTAAACACCATATAGTTCAAAATCGATAAACTATCAAGAGTAAATGTGCATGAATATACAAATCTGAAAATCCGCAGGATTCAAGTTCAAATCCGGTGTGATAAAAGGGGTGCCTTTGGTGAACCGCATATATAGGCACATGTGAAGATGCAGAGTCAAATGGTCAACCTCATTGCAGCATGATCCGAGAAAGGTACCAAATCAATAGTCAACTCCATACTTGGAAAAAAGATCTTTGTAACATATACTGTATATAGTCAACTTAAGTCAAGAGTATTAGCAATCTTTGATAAATGAGTGGACAAAATGTGTTCTTCACCAATAGTGTGACGTTAAAATTTAGATAGCCTATCAAAATGCCATTGGAAGAACTCATCCACCATCAGCCCCTTATGATTAAAGTCTCCAGCCATGATAAAAATATCATACCTCAAAGGTAAAATGACACTATATCACTAAACACTAACTTGTTTGCAGTAAGCTGGTTTGGACCATAATAGTTGACCAATAAGCATCAAGAACCAATGATAAGATTAACCCTCTCTGTGGCTTTTATAAAAGTCAAGTTGTATGCAATCAGCCTCTTTGAAATTAATATCATTACCCCCTGACAGGACTTCAGAGCGTTGCCTTGACAAATATTGTAATCTCTAAGGAAAAAGGTCCACATTTTGACCCTCCCCCTCCTCTAGTCAGCACGAATTTTAGTTTATTGGACGGAGCATATGTCAATATCATAAGACAACATATAATGCAAAAAAACCTTGCACATCCTGTGTGTATTAATACCCTGGATATTAATGGACACAAAATTTAAACCATTTCTAGTGTCTTCCATATTGGGTATGTGCAAAAGAAAAGTTTCAACAAAAAAAATAAACATTATAACATANCATGCACCATAATATGGTGCCTACAACAAACATGTAAGGTGAACTCTTTAAAAAACACCAAAAACAAAATGAAGAGCCATGAAGCGTCAGAAACGTAATGCGCATTACCAACAAAACGTAACCTAAATCACACATTTTGCACAAAAATAAACTAATAAAGAAGATTAGCTTGTAGGAAAAAAAACAAATAACATAGTTCAATAGAATATCATGAAATTGCAGTCCATTCAAATTAGTCATCTTGAATTTTCTGTTTTTTTAGCCCATGAAAATCTGACACAGTACCGCAAACACTGAAAACAAAAGATGAAGCACATTCTTGACCTTGACTTGCTTGAAAACCAATGTCATCAGTATTAAGAATCGGCATAGAAAATGATTCACAGAGAGGGGATGGCAATAGTGGAGGCCTCCATGCTGTGAACCCTGAGACTCAAACATGTCCTGCGATAGCTGATAGTCATGTACAACCCCTGGATCCTTGTAAATCTTTCACTGTTCTGTGTATTCCATTCATCCATCGGAGTGTGTTGTACAGCATGACTGCATGCATAGGACACGTATGTCTGTTCTGCCCCTCTCCCCATAGCTATGATTGTTTATGTCATGCCCTATCTCCCTGCACCTAAATCAAGCCCAAGGCCTATTTGGAGATCTTCCCATCCTTGCAGATTTGATTTCAACTTAATAAGGTAAGGGAAAGATGCTAAGGTAACATTTTCACTAAGTGCAAAAGAGACATATACCGGAGTCGTGGCAAACACAGTTTCCTCATCCAATTTCTTATATGTAGGCCTTAGAGAAATTTTAGTTCCATAGTCCTTCAAAATATTTGCCAATTCAGAACGCACTTTACTAACTGGCAACCATAAAATAAAAAAATTTACGAGGTTCGAATCTATGACAGCATCTACATACAGTATGTAGTTGTCATCATATTTGCTAAATAACTGCTTAAATTGAGACTTAGATTCATTGGTTTTGAATGCAATGAAATGGTACTGTGGGAGATGGAGCCTGGTGTATTCATTTAAAAAATTTAACAGACCTATGGAATCCAAAAGGTCTATCAATAGCTCTAAAGTGAACCACTGTAATTTGAAATTGACGTCCATTATCACAAAAACATTAAAGTTTTCTGTAACCAATGATTCAAGGTTTCGGAAATTGTTTATAATTGCTTCTTTATAATTCCCAACCACTGGTAAACTTCCCTGACCCTACATTTTCGACACTAAATAAACAGCCTGCAAATAATGTGGGAGGTCTGAGAGCAACATATATGAGGGTCTCTACAATGCAATATGGGTATCGTAACCTCTGAGCATACAAACGTCGACAACGCATCACAGCGATATTTCACTAAAATGTGTATTTTCGGAAACACTATATGAGAAAAGACAGTAACAAATAAACAAAGTGCTAAAAAAATATAAACCCTAAAAAAAAATCAAAGTACAAGACAAACCCCTGGCACCCGTTAGGTTATCCAGGTGTCGCATAAGTCGATGTTAGAATTTCTGAAAACCAATGTTTTTTTATTATTAATTTTAAAACTAATGTCTCAGCTTTTTAAAAAAATTTAAACATTTTTCCAACAAAAAATATTCTATTTGAATTGAAACGAAATAGACTATAGTTAAAATGCACAGTAGATACTACAAATTTAGATATTCTTTTCAAAAATAATGTTCTAAAATTTCATTGTATTTTAGTGAAAATCATCCTTTTGAAAATAATTGCACAAATTACATATACGGTACCAATAGACTTTTCTTAATTTATAATTGAAACTTTGTTATGATTAATTTATTAATATAGGCCTATATATTACTATAAAACACTTTGTGAATGCTAGATTGTGTAATATTATATTAACTTGATTTTAATTTTTCTTCTATAAAATGTTTTATATGAAGGAATGCAGATCCATTTTGATAAAAACATGTTCTAAATTTTTAAATGAAAATTATAAATATCAATAAGAAATTTCTATTTATTTTACACTAATATAAATTGAAAAATAAAATGCATTAAAATTAAATAAATTCTCAAATTTTTTATTATCCTAAGATTCTGTTTGCGAGCTGAAGGTTTTTACAATATACAGTACTGTACCTTGTTTCTAAAGTGACAACATTAACAGTTTTTCGGTTATACAGTTTTAACTCAGTATTCAATATTGCATTATTATTTTGGCAGATTTACGATCTTATCGATTTATAATAGTTAAAACAAATTTGAATTATTTGAACAATATAACAATTGCAATTTATTATGACATATATCAAAACTATTTTGTAAAACTGAATTCTGTTTCCTATCCCCTAAGGCATTGTAGATTAAATCAACTTCAACATTTTTAAAATTACCAGTTTTAAAAAAATTATTTTTATAGATTCATTTTTACAAACATTTTAACAAACATTAAATACTTACAAAAAGTAAATGATGAATTCATATTTTTCTTATTCTAGAAATGATAAACAATGTTATTTTTACTCTAAACCAAAGATGGTCGATGGAAGGATGTCTGTGTACAAGGGATAGGAGGAGATATTATACTACTTATAATCTTGATAATCAGAACTACAGTATAAATTGACAACAAAAGATAATGTGTTCTATTGATCTTAATTTTCTAAATTATTAAAAACGAAAGTGCATAAATGCATGACAAATCTATTTAAGGATTGTGGAGCAGAATGCGATGCAAGCAAGTAAAGTAGGTCGGTTTTTGTCCCACTTTTATTAATTATTTTTCAGATGACTGTGGAACCAATTTTATTGATAATATATGCAACTTGAATATTGAACTTTTTTTACTATTCAATAAATCTTGTTGTTATTATTATTATTAGAAAAGATATTTCGGTCACCGTAATCTGCCAACGTTAGAAATCGTGTGACAACTAAAACGTAGTAGCATGTGAGACTTTACAGTCCTAATCTTACCATAACCCTGAACCCAAGGACAATCTAGAGGTGAAATAATATTTTGCTGAGTGCCGATCTAGATAATTTTAATTTACTACAGTCAGCCATATTAGTGGGCAGATAACGGAATCTGACTGATCTTTCAGTTAAGTAAAATTTTAATATAAAATAAATAAATATTAATTAACAAAAAATAGAATATGCTAATAAGTTTTTTTGTAATTACCATCATCTTTTTCAATAATAAAAATACATTAAAATAGTTTTGATGTTGCATTTTCCTTCATTTTTTTTATTTTTTATTCTGCAAACATATTTTTATAATAATAGTGGAGAATGGGGGTATTCCTGGTCAGTGGGTAATGCTGATCAGATAAGTTCCACAAAAACTAAAGATACTGAAGTTGTTTAACAAATTCTGTCATTTTCTAGACATCCTAAGGGACTACTAGTAGGCTATAGTATTTGCCATGGGTTATTGTCATGTAATAAATATGCATAGCAATTTGGTTAATTTAGCCAAAATCTTATAATTTTTCACTGAAACTACAATAAATCACAGATAGGTGAATGGACAGATAGGTGGATAGACATATAGGCAGATATACAGATAGGCAGATGGACAGATAGGTGGATGGACAGATAGGTGGACAGACATATAGACAGAAGGACAGATAGGTGGATGGACAGATAGGTGGACAGTCATATAGGCAGATATACAGATATGCAGACAGACAGATAGGTGAATAGACAGATAGGCAGATGGACATATAGGCAGATATAAAGATAGGCAGATGGACAAATAGGTGGATGGACAGATAGGTGGATGGACAGATAAGTGGACAGACATATAGACAGGTAGGCAGAAGGACAGATAGGTGGATAGACATATAGGCAGATGGACAGATAGGCAGATGGACAGATAGGTGGATGAACTGATAAGCAGACAGACAAATAGACGAATGGGCAGATAGATAGATGGATAGACAGATAGATAGATTGATAGACATATAGGTAGATATGAAAATAGACATACTCTACAGTATAATTATGGTTAATTAAAAATGTTAAGGA
>PXIH01S0063621.1:6862-18179 GCA_003024985.2 Euperipatoides rowelli
GGATTAAAAAAAAAGATTTGAAGTCAAAATTAAAGTTTAATTGATGTTAACAAGTATCTTAATATTAACTATATAACTTTCAACTTCTAATACCCACATTTAATTTTTTAGGTTCCCATTGTTTTTGTATAGCCCAAATTTGTTCCAGCTGCCACTAAAATATCACCTTAAACCTGATAATATGATGGATTTATAGACCTCCAAACAAGTTATTATTATTTTTTTTTTATTTTTTTAAATTTTATTTTTTACCATAGGCCGACATGAGTACAGCCAATGTTTATATCCCCAATATCCCATAATTCCACAGTAAAAACTATATAAACTGGCTTCACCAACTAGTTATTATTATATCTTAAATACTACTGATCAAATCATTCAAATTTATCATAATCAATATCCTTGATTACTAACGGACGTAACTTCTTAACTTTATTTAGTTATTTTAATGATACATTATTAAAATCCTTTTAACATTTTTTTAATTGTTAGTAGTGCTTAATTTTTTTATTTTTTTTTTATTTTATAGATTGTTATAAAGAGCTCCATAGATATTTATTTGGAATAACCTATCAACCAACATGATGTAAATTTATTTTATTCCTAATTTAGACAAATTATTGGATTAATATAATTAACAAACATATTACTTTATGTTTTTTTTGCAAATTCTTTAATTTCAAGTGAACCAATCTTTGTGAATTTTATTATCTCCCTGGCCTAATGAATGATACAGCTACCAATTTGACAACCTTACAAACCCTTAATTCAGACAACGAACTCCAACACAAGGATCAATCCAATATTATCAACGTCGATATTCGTTTTATCTCTTATGTTATTATTTTATCCTTATCGTTACTAGGAATCATTTGTAATGGTATTAATTTTGTCATTTTCACCCGGCTACATGTCAAAGCTATTACATACGTCTATCTGAGGGCATTATCAGTTTCAGATTTTCTTACTATGTTCTTATGTTTTATTAGAGCTCCTAAGTATGTAGGATTGGAATATTTAAATGGTGTCTATGTTGTGGAATTAATTGAGAGATCTATTATTGTTCCTTTTGCCAACTGGTTTATCACCTGTAGCAATTTGACAACTGTAGCTGTGACAATAGAACGTTATTTAGCTATATGCCATCCTTTACGTGCTCAAGTTATAGGTCTGCAAAGTATGAAAGGTACCCATATTGTTTTATTCATAATATGGACTTTTTCTTTTGTTTTATATTTCCCTATTGTTTTTCAATTCCATATTGTAAAAAATGAAGAATCAAACATGTATGTACCAGTAATTAATGAAGCACTGACGAAAAACATAAGCTATGATTATTACACTGTTATACGAGAAGCCATTGCCAGAATAGCTCCTATAATGATTATTGCACTGTTAAACTGTAAGACTGTAATTGGATTCAGAAAAATAATGAAGCGACGCAAAATTAGATTAAATAAAACGGATAGTCTACATTTAAACCAACAAAGACGTCTTATAATTGTACTTGTAGGTGTGGCTTTAATGTATTTTTTTCTGGCCACACCAGCCGCTGTGTTACTCATTATTCCATCTTATGTTGATACGTATTCTCTAGCATTTAGATTGGCAAATGAAACTGCTAATATTTTGGAGATTTCTAATTATGCACTTTCCTGTTTTATTTATTACATTTTCTGCAGGGATTATCGGGAGATATTACAAGGATGTTTTTGTGCCAATAAAGTGGAACCTATGGTTACACAGATTTCTGAAGTTCCTACTAAACAAGATAATTTCTTGATAGATAATAATGTAGACTCATTTGAATAAAATGTAAANTGCTTATGAAGAGAAAATTTGAACAATAATTGGTTGTAGTGAAACATATTTGAGGTGATGGTACTAATATTGTTTTTTAGTGGACAGTATGCTTTTGTAGCCAGGAAGCCTTAAGGGATTTTTATAAATTTTTTTTAACAAATAAATACATTAGACCATTGCCTTCATTTTGGGATATGGAAGATCACTTATTTATCTATGGTTCTCCTGTTTTAACAAAAACAGCGTCATAAATAATAGCTTGGATCAATATATCGCCATTGCTGTTAGTTACCGCCTGGAATGTGACAGCTACTAAAACTAGCTATATTTTATCGATTTCAAAATGTCCATAATATCGTCATTATACCAGGATATACCAGGATCCAAGTTTTTTTTTTTCTTGAATGAAGGGTGAATTTGTGGGGTTTTGGGTGGCTATCTCTATTTATTTCAGACCCCCACAAATTAACCCTTCATTCCAAAAAAAAGTAGCTAACAACAATGGTGTTATATTGATCCAGACGATTATTTACAGGCTGTTTTTGCTAAAACAAGGCAAACCCTAAACCACAAAGTGTTCTTCAATATCCCAAAATGAAGGTAATTGTGTAATCTATCTATTTGTTAAAAAAAAATTATCAAAAAACCTTAAGGCTTCCTGGCTACAAAAGCGTACCGTCCCCATTTTTTATTCATAAATTATCATTGTGTTTAATTTTTTATGTAATAATAGTTCACTCATTCCTTCTTGGTCATTTGTCCATGTACAAGTTAATTAGACTATTATTATTATTGTGAATACACACTCTACCATAATAAATTTCTGAATAGAAATGTTTGTGAAAAAATTCATTTACAAAGTTCAGAAATGTAGGGGAAAAATTATGTAAACAGTATATATATTAATGCAACATTGTCAAAATCTTGGTGCAAAACCACAGTAATACCACTATAATTTATACTTCAAACTATTAATACCAGAGGTCACTCACACAGTTATCTGATATTTTAGGTAAAAATATCAGACTATCTGGGTGTGACCTCTGGTATTAATAGTTTGCACTATAATACTTTATAGTTGTATTAATGTGGTTTTGGCTAAGATTTGGGCATTGGTTCATTGTTGCATTAATGCATAATTATTCACCTACACTTCTAATCTTTGTAAATGAATTTTTTTCACATTATTATTATTGGATTAAGAAGGAGTAACTCCTTCTTCATCCTATTTTTATTAGCACACGATTCTCGTGTCTTTACATTATTATTATTATTATTATTATTATTATTATTATTCAAACTTGATGTACAGTACTAATAATCATGAATAAATTAATATCAAATTGAATAAGGAAATTACTATAACAGTGATATGATACAAGTTCTTATTTTTAATGTTTGAAAAACCAAATCTATCAGTCTACATGTTTGAATCCTCAATCTCAGTATTTGTCCTGGTCATGTAGCCATTGATAATGAGCGATGACCATCCTGCTGGGATATTAGATAAATCTAATGTTTCTGATCACACCCATACATCACAATACTATTTATACTAAAATAACTCCTACTGACTATTTATTAATAAGAAAGCTTAAATAACTTAGACTATAAACAATTGGGAAGATGCTTTACAGAAGTAAACAAATCCCTGCATAAATGTGATACTTAGTTTAATGATTATAATCATAAGCTATGCCAAGAGACAGTGGCACAGTGGGATGAGCTGAGCTGCTTTGTGCTCCTTGGTGTCTGCATGAGGCGAGTTCAAGGATCATGCTGTCCGACCCGAAATCCCAAATATCTTTCTTTCTGAAAGACTGGGGATTTCGGGTGCTATTCATCCAGTCAGAATTAAATTAGGAGTTTTCCTTCAGAACTTAAGAATATTGTGGCGACCTGACCAGGATGAATGGACTTACAAATAAAAATCATCACTGTTGTATCTGGTATCAGAAGATTGTATATCGATAATTGTATACATTGTAAATAGATATTGATTTTGATAAACGCAGAAATCTCCTTTGGAGATTTATTTAAAAAAAACATAAACTATTATAAACCCATTCAGAGTTCAACTTTCATGATGATGTTTGAACACAGCAGTCAAATGGCTAGTTTACAAGGTAATGGTATATCAACAACTGACAGAATGAATGATAGATGTTAAAACAAAATTGAAAATTGATCTGGACACTTATAATAAGTGCCTGATAATACTGTTGATTAGACACTGTAAACCAACACAGAACATCTGCACCCTAGGATATCACCCCATCTCATTTTTGGCTCCCCTTCCCCAATTTTCCCCCTTCCCCTATTTTCTATAATCTATAATATTTCATAATAAATGAGCTATTGAATTTTAGTTACAATGTTAATATATAGATGGAGCTAGTCATTCTGGCACATGCAAAATATACTTCAGGGATTTGATTCAAACATTAGAACAACTACATGTAAGGTACTACTTGACTTTTAAAAAAATTGAAATGGAAGTTGTTGCATGCAGAAATAGGAATACTTCACAAATCGAAAAAAGGCTAAAGGTTAAAAAAAAGCCAATGCAGTATTATTCAGTTGTACCCTATTCTTAGTAACAATCCTCAGGTTTAACAAACAAAGGAGTTAAATAGGCTCACTGAATATGTAATTGTAAAAATGTTGCACCTAATGGCAGAAACGAATCTTTATTTACACTATTTACATTTCAATGTTTTGTATTTTCATCCGTTTATCCATTTTGCTTTGAGTCCAGGTATTGTTTTACTGTCTTGCCATTATTGCTGACATAAATCCATTTTTTAACCAATCAAAACAATCTATGTATCAATGTAAAAAGAAAAAATTCCCAATGCGTACTGATGGTGAAAGAAATTTCACCATTTTCTGCATGGGGCCTATACCCAGAATCAAATACCCGATCGATCGTACTATATGCATAAGTGCACCAGAGTTGAGTTCATTATCCATCGAACCGCAGTGTTTTGGTAAATATAAGTTGTTGTTTTTAAATTAAGATTCTACTTGGGTCTACAAGGGCATCTGTTTTTATTAATAAATAGTTTAGTCAGATTAACTTTAAGAGGCCAAATTAAGACTCATAAAAGCTTAAATTTCTGGGCCTAATTCATTGCCAACTGATTTTTTAATAATAATTAGCTTCAACTGAAACTTAATTAATATTACAATTCTTTAATGATTACATAAGCCAACATTCTATATTAACACTGTATTAAGCATTATTTAAGAGGAGATAGGACCAATAATGCAAGATATGAAAATTAGGCAAATAGCAATGATAAACAATGAAATAATAACTCCCATTATGTTAAAACTCTGTAATAAATATTCAGGAAATTTATTATCATCTAATATATTGGGCATAAAATGTCACTCAAAGGCATTAGTGCAACAATTTCTGTTTCTACATAATAATATTAGACATTTCCAATGTTAATATAAATCATTTGAATTTAAAAATTATTAAAATGTTTGGAGCAAGCAGAATGACTACAATTTAAATTGGGCTGATCATCGGCAAACAACTTGCAGTAAAAGTTGACAATTTCACTACTGATATGAAAGCTTTAAATCCCACAATTCTTCAAGTCTTCCACTTATAAGGTTTTTATAAACCATATATTTAGTTATATTAATTAGTACAATTCAGGCTGTATTCAAATTTTATGTAAAGAGATTTAAATATATCATAAAGCGACTAACATTATCAAAGAAAAATCTTTGTATGTCTGCTTGAACAAAGCTGTTTATAAGCTCATTCATATGTTTAACAGATTTCAACATTAACAACAACAAATAAAAGAAAACTAGCAAGCAACTTAACAATCAAAATTTCATATCATTATCATAAGCAACCATAAAATAGAAAATATTAAACCATTACCTAAAACCTAAAAAAAAAAATGTTAGGCATAGACCTGGATTCATTTTTTAGAGAAAACAACTAAGGTCATTTTACAATATGATTTATAACATTCATACATATTTGGAAACATGGTTAATTATGGTATCAATTGATTTGATAAAAAGCAAATTATAAAGTGACAGTTTTTTTTATTAAAAAAAAAAAAAAAAAATTTCATTGCCAAGAGGAGAAGAAATGTATTTTTTTGGTTACTTAAATTGAAATTAAATTGAATATATCATCTGATTGAAACACTAAATACAGGTTCTTGGATCTTACAAGGGCAGCATACTTGTAAAAACCCAAGGCGAGCTGTTAAAGCTAGGGAAAAAAACCTTTCCTTAACTGCCCAAGCCTAGGCGCGAACCTGTACACCTCAGCATATGCCTTCGGTTCATCAAGCAGAAGCGAATCCGCTCGACCAGGAACGAGACAAAAGTGACAGTTTTAATATTCCAAAATTTAATTATACTCTGCCTTTCATAATTATTCTTAAAGCAAATTAGGAACTTTGGTCCAAAATTATCCAAAACTTCATATATGGAAATTTCCTATTAAAACTATTTAACAATATATTGACACCAAAAGCAATGGGGTTGTCTAGGAGCATTAGCCCAGTCTGTAACATACAGCACTGCTGTTTCTCAAGACATACAGATTCTGATGGCATAGTTCGATCCCTGGGTGTGACAGTACCATTCCATTTTTTCCAGACCTGGTTACCAGGGGGCGTTCTTTCAACTCATTTTAGACCAGGGGTTCCCAACTTTTTGTACCCTAGAGCACATTCTAAAATATTGGTAGGGCGGTGGGCACCATCTATATTTTCCGTAATGACAAAAATATATGCACAGATGTCAAAACCACAGTAGAATCTGGATTGTATCGTCTGTGTTTAGAAAAATTCTCTAACTATCCCAACCACTACTAAATTCGGTGGTTTGCGTGCACTGCAATTTAGTTCGTTCACATTCAGTTGGCACAAAAGGTGGAATTAAAGAGGTTGATTTACGAGAAAACAACTGCCTAAACTTGGTTGCCTAACCACTCACAATCTAAATCAATGTGATCCGGGTGACGCCAAGTAAACACGGACAAGCTTTCATTTTGTGTTCGAACACACAAATTGGTCGACAGCACCATGGTGCTCACTCACACAAGGGTTGGGAACCATTGTGTGAAGAATTCTGCCTACCGATCCCCGGGTCTTAAAATGGTAGACCGGAGCTGAGAATCAGATACTTATAAGAACAATTCTCTCATTAATTCCAGATAATAGGTCAAATACAGATGAAGTGAGACGAATAGGAGTAATAAAATTGTAATACTTATGACTCTGTATATACCTCGTAAATAAACCTGTTTTGAAAAAAGCAATAGGGCATGGCAGAAACATTTTAAACGAAGCTATTATACTAAGCCCATTTATAAAAAGTAACTGGTTCGTGCTGTTCAACCCGAAATCCCAAATATCTTTCTTTCTGAAAGACTGGGAGAGTAGGGTTCTTTTCATCCAGTCAGAATTAATTTCGGACTTTGTGTCCTCAAGAGAGAAATTATTAAAAAAGAATAATGGCTGACCTTTGAAATGTAACCGGATTATACATCATTGTTGTATCTAGTATCGACTGCATGTAAACAGTAACTGGAAGGCATCAGCAAGGCCTTGAGAAATAAGAAAATGGTTCATCATTCTATTAGATTCCCTTTGAAACAATTACATAAATTTCAACCACATTATACATTGCAATTTACTGCAGGTTATTAGAACTTCATACATTTTAAGAAAATTACAGCCTCAATGCAATGATTAAAGTATGATGATCATAATAGTAACATACTCAGTAATGGATCATGATGAACAATCAAACTAATAGACAATTTTAATAATCATAGAATATACGAAAGCCTAGCAACGCCTAGCAAAGCAACGGGTGACACTAAGTTTCATTCACCATATTAATAGCAGCATTATTTTTAAATTAACAGTCCTAACCTTACCCTTACCCTGAACCCTAACCCCTACTACATATTAAACCCACTATACCCCAACCCTAGGATAATCTAGAGGTTGAAATAATCCTTTTTTGCTTGATTTCACTAATTTGAAGCTACTTCTAGAAATTTGGTGTATATGACTGAAACAGATGCCCAGATGTTAAAATCATGGTAAAATGGGAATTGGTTATGCCTGCTTTGAGGTGCTCATATTATATTAGGGTATATCATATATTGTAATTACCTTTCAGTAGGCACATGGGTGACAGGTGTACAATGAATTTTAACTTATATAAAACTAAACCTGTACATGATGACTATAAGTAGGTGCCATTCCAAAACCTCTTTGAAATATCAATTAGTCATTCTCATTTAATCTGTCTCAGAATGTGCATTCAGGTTATAGATGGAATTGGGTGACATATGTTTCCCATGCATCTAAATGTGTAACAATTAATTTTTTTTACCCATATTCATTTTGTATATTTTTAGTGTATTTTTTTTATTGAAAATAATAAATATTACACAAATGTTTCCCTACATAAGAGGATAACCACCTGATTCATTCGCTTCGAATAAACCAGCAAATCTTCCTTTCATTTTAATAAAAGACAAAAATTAACAAAAATTCTTTTTTCCTCTTCATTTTTATGAAAACAAAAAAAAAAACAAGTATACAATTTACATTATGTAATCAAAACATCTAAATCAGTTATTTAAACAGTTGACCCTTAGCCCCAATCCTCTCCCTTAAGAAAGGAAAAAGCAAGCAACAAAAAACATTTTCAGTATTTTATCTTACTTAATCTACCTTCTTTGGTAATATTAACACAAAAACGATATTTTTAGCTCCTTATTCCATAGTTTCTTAATTTCTAAAAACGATAAGCTAAACAAGTCTTTATAATAATATTTATAAAGCACCTCATCAATAATTTCTTCTAATGTGACTCCCACCATATTTTGAAAAACCTGTGTACATCTCTGCTTTTATATGGCGAACATCAACAAAAAAAAAAACATATTTCTTGACATTATTAGGTATCAAAAAAATATTACCTTTTTTCAAAAAAGGCCCCAATTACAGACCTTAGAAGTTTTTTCCCAATATTTACTTGTGATTCTGATTATACCACTACACCCAAAACACTTAGTGCATTGCGGTCCTCATCAAAAGACTTACAAAAAGAGCATACAATGTAAGAAATCCTAAAATTGCATTTCTGCATTCTATCTTTTGTTGGAAAAATCTTAAACACATTTATATGCAAAATTTGAGACATTATCAGAAAGCTTTAGTTTTTATCAATTTCAAATTTATAAAATTGTTTCTATAGTTCTTAAAGTCATTATCTCTAGATAAAAAAATGTTTATTAACCAATCTATAGTTCAACTTACCTTCTTTTTCCTTTACCTGCTCTATCTCACCATAGTCTTGTGCCACATCTTAATCAAGGAGTCTTTGTTAGTTCAGGAAATTCAAAACAAAGCTTCAACAATTTGTTGTGGTCAACCAATTTACTCATAAGATTAAATATCGAAACCTTATTTATTATTTGGAGATTTAATAGTCCCATACCCCCTTTTAATATAGGAAATTGAATCTTCTTAATTGACATAATTTTGTATCTACCAATTATATCATTTGATCAGTCTCTTTGAATAAACCTGATAATTTTTTTTTTTCAATAAATTAAAAGGCAGAAAGTACACATACTTTGGGACTACCAATCTATTAACAAGATCCGCTCTCTCAAGCCAGTTTTTTGTAGATGAAGTAATATTTTCCAAAATTTTTTTGTCTGAAATCTAATTCCCTTTAATTTTTTGTTTTGAATTGAGTGTGCATTATCAATAGAAAAGATCATTCCCGATATCTTATGTTTTAAGGCACATTTTTTATATTTCAACACCTTTCTACCCTTGATGTCATATACATAGGATTTTTCTATGCTGATGGCAGACCCTGTCATTGCATGAAATTCCTCAAAAACTGAAAATACCACATTTAATTCCTTTCTGCTTCTAAGAAAGAACGAAATATCATCAATAAAACAGATAGACTTAATGTTTTGAGCTCTTGCAAACAACCAAATTACCTGAATCCATGATTCCATTTTAGCTATTAAAACCATAGTATACAGTGAATTCAAAAAAGACGACACGGGGATCCCTGCATCAATGATTTATTGAATATCTGAAATTCCCTTCCTTTTTGTTATTGATAAGACACATTGTTTTAGATTTCATAACTTAATAACCAGCCCAGTGGTTACATTGTCTCCAAAATATTTCACCAAAACAAAGTTTAGATAGTCCAAGTTAGTATAATCATATGCTTTCCTCATGTCCACTCTAAATAACAAAATGTTGTACCTTGCTTTAGCATCATATTGATTAAAAACATATGATAACGAGCAATTGCTTGTTGTATTGTTTTCCCCTTAATACCAAAAATATTCTGAGTAAATACTCCACTTGCACAAGAATTTAATCTATTCAGTAAAATCTTTTGTAACACCTTAACATCATCATTGATCAAGGCTATTGGCCTAACTTTATCAATGTCCCTTACCACATTCAGATCCTCAGAATTTTTAGGAATAGCTTTAATATGGATATAATTAATGTGAGAGAGAGTAGGCTCTTGCTCATCTAATTGTACCAGGTAATTAAAGAAATAGAGTAAACTCGATCCAAGAATTGCAAACATTTCCCTGTAAAATAGAAGAAATACCATCTGGCCCTGGGATGGCATACCTCTTGAAACCCAAAGCCCCTCCTGAAGCTCATGCAACAAGTTTTGCCTTTTTAATACCTCATCCATTCAACTATTATTAACCTCCATTATGTTTTTAGACCTATAAAACTTCCTGTCACCTCTAGGACAAAACTGCTCATAATCTTGTACATTATTTGACCTGTTCAATTCTTTTCCTATTTGATCAATATACCATTGTTGTATGATTCTTGGAATCTCTTCAACTGCTGTAAATATTTGAATTTCAGCTCTTAATGCCAATAATAGAAAACTTCCTTTCTTTTTCAACCATTTTAGTAAAATATTTTTAGGGGTATTGACTTTTTTATACTTATTCTTATTACACTTTGGCTGTAGCCATTGAAGTTTCACTGCCTCTAAATATTCTATCCTCCTTGATTTCTCAATGAACAAATCAGACCCCACTTGCTCCTGTTTGATAAGCTGATTAATCTCACCTTTCAATGAGAACATTTCAATCTCAATTTTTCTTTTAGACTCAATTTGCATTTGAACAGAGACCTTGTAAATATAATGCTTTATAAACTGCCACAAAACTATTGAATTGATTTTATCATTCCACTTATCAATAACTCTTTTCACTTCAGACTGTATACCATTCCTATCTTTCTTTACCCAGTTTGGAATCAAACCTCTTTTATTCATTTTATTTTCCTGGGTTTTAAAGTCAGAAATAGTACAAATAATTGCCAAGTGGTCCATCTGTGGAACATACTGAAATTAGAAAAAAAAACTGCCTTCGGCAGTTAAAAAAAGAATATTATGTCTCTTTATTGTCAACTATTTAAAACTGAAAAGGAACACG
>PXIH01S0063624.1:0-10660 GCA_003024985.2 Euperipatoides rowelli
TATATTCAAATGTAATGATCACATGATCACTAGTAGAAATGGGTTCAAGATAGCTAACTTCATTCAAGTATAAATTCTTACAATTGATCACCAAATACAATACTGAATTTTGGTATAAACTAATATGAGTTGCAAAGTCTATAGGTTGTGTCATCATGTTACTCTGTATAAATTTTAAGAAATCATGTCCAAAACTGTTCTCAGAATATTTACTTGTTTCAAGTTCCCAGTTAATAAGAGGGAGATTGAAATCTCCAATTATTATTATATCAGCATATTTATTTAAATAAAAGAGGTTCATTATCAAAAACAAGCTTTTTAATAATTTTTGATTCTCAGTATAAATCAAATTAGGGGGACGATAAAATATAGAAAGTAAATATTTCATGTTATCGAATTTCATATCTAGAAATAACTGTTCTTTATATAATTCAAAAATATCTAGCTGACATAATTGATTTCTTGTGAATAAAATACAACTCTACCACCTCCTATTTTGTTGTGTCTATCTTTCCGATTTAATTTATAACCAGGAAGCAATAAGAGTTCTGTAGGATTATTTCCTGTTAACCATGACTCAGTCAATATGAATATATCTGGCATAATGTAAAGCACAAATGGTAGCAAAATCATCATATTTATTTTTTATTGATCAAGTATTAGTATAAAATATTTTTAATTTCTTTTATCAGTTAATTGCTATTTAATTTTTTTTTTTCGAAAATTCTTTTATCAACAATTTTATCTTTGTACAATACTAAAGATTCTCCTTTAGCATTTCTTTCTTTTATTTATTTTTTAATTCTTTTATTTTTAATCTCTCAATCTTTGTCCTGTCTAATGAAAGCAACAGTTTGTTTATATCTCAATCTTCTGATAAAGATAATTTTTTATAGTTCCCATAAANTAAAGATAATTTTTTATAGTTCCCATAAAAAAGCCATTTGTCTTTTATATTATCAAAATTAATTTTTGCTATAGAATTATCCGAAATTATTGAGAGAGTGAATTTATAATCATTAATATTCATATCAAAAGTTTTAAAATTTTTATTTAAAACTAGATCAATATAATCTTTTTTTTTTAAATGATATTTTTATCCAAACCAAATATCAATATATTTTTATTTCTATTATAGCTATCTATTTGATTCTTAACAATTATTTCAAAGTGTTCTAAAATAGGTTGAGTTTGTTTTATATTATTTATATCAGTTAAATTTTTTTGGCATTTCTGTGATCTAAACTCCCATATCAATAATTTGTGTTTTAATTTTATTAATCTCTCATTTATTATTATCTATTTGTTTTATTTTTTGTTTGATTCCAGCAATTTTGATCTCATTTAAACTGACAGTTTTTTGTACATAATTTAGTCTATCCAATAAATTCTGTTCTGTTTTTCTTACAGCTTCTAATAATTCACCCTTATATTCTTTAAATTCTTTTATCATTATGACCATTTTAGATTCTAGGTTATCCTCGGATCTAATAATTATATCTTTACATCTTGAACATAGCCAAGGCTCAGAATTATTTTCTAATAACTAATAGAATTGTGTAGAATATCCTAGACAAGTTGCGTGAGACCATCTTTGACATTTTTCACATATTAAGGCCTCAGCATTTTCAGATACAATCTCACTGCAAAAATTGCAGCGGTCTTTATTATATGCTAATTCTGAGTTTGGTGATAAAGCTAATTTATTATAACTTGCCATTTCTTGAAGAGAAAAAAGAAATTCTCTTAATTAGGCTAACGTTGATCTTAATAATCCACAGACTATATTTACAATAATTCATCAATATAAAGTTTTCAATAGTTTTTATTTGTAGGCACTGGGTTAATTATTAATAATATAAACAATCAATTTATAAGTAATACAAACTTATCTAAAAAAAAGTTGAATTATATCAATTAGTACAATTTGTAAAAGTATTCCTAGTGCCTAATCTTTTAGATTCCGGCTTGTATTTTTATACAGCATTTGCAGCATTCACAGTATTCTAATTCGGCGGTTACGTAGAAATTCAAATTATTTAAAATATTCAATGATGTCAAAAAAGTTGAATTATATCATTAGTACATTTGTAAAAGAATTCCCAGTGCCTATGAATCTTTCTTTGAATGGAATTTTGGAGATGATTTGGAAGGGGTTAATTTTCTGCAGTCGACTTCTTAGTTGATGACCAGAAATATTTCTATGGGTGATTTAGCTAAAACCCAGATAAAAAAATTTGAAAATCTACAAGAGTCACAGCTACAATAATTACACATCAATGACTTACTTTTTTCTTACAGAAGCACCCCGCATGCCAACTTAAAACTGTCACCCACACTGACAGTTTTAAGTTGGCATGCGGGGTGCTTCTGTAAGAAAAAAGTAAGTCATTGGTGGGTAATTGTAGATGTGACTCTTGTAGATTTTCAAATTTTTTTTATCTGGGTTTTAGCTAAATCCATGGAGCGTTCCACTTGTCCATTACTTGCTGAGCGAAATGGTGCAGATTTGGTATGAAGAATTCCTCGATTCTGGCAGAAAAGTTTAAATTCGGCGGAGGTGAATGGAGTTACATTATCCAAAATTAGATGTTCTGGGTAACCATAGTGTACAAAGTAAAATGAGAATTCCTTATGAATCTCTATGTCACAATAATTAATTCTGGTTGGACTTTTCTAGAAATAACTACAATAAAAATTCTGTAATAACCAGAGCAATGAGTTTATGCAACAAATACAATCTATCACCCTACATCCCTACCCAGCAATTTAAAAGAGAAGTAAAAACAATGAGAACTATAACTTGCAAATATCATTAAGGATTATATGTTAAGAATACAAATTTGTTTATACAATGATTGATAAAGTTTTATTTTGTTTATTTATTTTTATTTATTCTAATGTTTAAACCAAAAGGTTTATACATATGTTACTAAAGAGTTAATAAAACTAAAGAAATTATTTTTTCTCAGTAAAAGTAAAATTCTAAATATATTAAAAAAAATAAACAATCAAAACAACTAAAACTAAACAATTAAATGGGCAAAAACTTTTAACACAAATATTAATTTCTCTTTTGAATTCACAATATGATCCATCAAAAAAAAAATGTTGGTATGCCATTCCAATTTTTAACCTGTCTTCTCAAAATAGAGTTATTATAATGTTTCCTATCTGTCAGAATGGTAGTCTTTATAGCATATCTGTGATATATGTTAGGAAATCTTGTATCAAAAGGAAAAGTCTGTTTTTATTGTTTTTGATGACAATTTCCTTGTACATAAAGATCTAGTCATTTTTTAACATAATTTGTTTGGGACAAATAAGTTTATCAAATCTTGTTTTAAAATCCATTTTTTCCAAATCCAGATATTTATTTTGTGAAATTCCTGAATGATTTGTCAATTTTAATACATTCAGGTTTGCTTTGATATTGGTAGATTTCACCACCATATAAAAAAGAGTAAAATGTGTAATAGGGTTTTTGGACTAAGAGCACCCCTGAGGCTATTTACCTAAATTAGGCTAAACAAGATGCAAGATTAGGGAAGATGGAGAGTTGGAGAATGGGCCAATACAATAAATAAAATAGAAAAGAGCCAAAGTATTATTATTCAAGGCAAAAATAAGTAATAAGGAACTTTTACAAAGTAACCATCTGAACAGACAGACAGACATTTATTGTAAAAGGAAGGACTCCCCTAACCCACAAGCATCTCCACTCAACTATACTACTTATAAAGAAATGTATAATTGCATTAAAACAATAATATTATAGTCAGCTCATCCAATTGTTTAAACATGTTATTATACAATAGATAGAATTCTACATCGCTGCTTCGATGAAGCCGGCAGCAAATGGTGCACGGTTATAAGAACTAATACCGCATCAAGGCCGAACTGTACAATCTTGGTAAAACTACTAAGAATTGCTGTCTGCCTGGCCATCTCCTTTCTGCTTTCTGAGATAACATTAGTCCAACTGCAGGAGACACACTAATCCTGGTTTGCACATTCCACCGCTGGATAGAACACCTGGAACACGGATGAAACAGTGGAGCATGGAGTTCACCTCAGACATCTACCGCCTCATCTAGGCATCGATTCCCGATCACCAAGTAAGACTGTTCTTTTGCTTGCCTAGGCCTTACACGTATAACCTAATCCTGAATCAGTCTTGTATTAACTGCGCTAGCGAAACTGTAGGCTAAAATCTTTATAAGCTAATATAATAATAATATACTTATTTATATATATATATATATTTGTAGATATTTATATTCTGTTTGCTCATACACCTTTATAAATTATAAACTATTGTCTCATCCACCACACTCTAGTCTCTCCCTATGACATCACATCCAACCTGAAAATGCTCACCCTTGGTCATCGCATCGATAGCCTCACCCCTCTCAAACTGATGCTACAAATGTTTTAAATTATTTCTAAGAAAACCAAATTTTTTTCTGATATTATTTATCATCATTAAGTGATTTTTAAAATTTTAGCATTAATGTGTGTTTATCTAATTTAGGCTACAGCATATCTGTAACTGGAATTATACTTTGGATATTGTCTTAAACAAACATTTATTATTAAACAAACAATAAGTACTAAGAATCTCTTACTGCGATGAGTTCCTCGTTAAGATCTATATACTGTAGGTTTAAAACATTTTAAATAAAGCAGTATGTTATATAGGCATAAGTAAAGAAAATATCAATATTCTGCAAAGTTAAATTTTTATTATGATCCATTTGTTTGATACTTTAAATTCCATTTATAGTTATTTTGTCTTCCAACACAGAAATAAATGGTAAATAAATAGTGTGCCTTCTATTGTTATCACCCAATCATTCATTTATGTTCAATTTATTTTCCTGTACCGGTCCTAAATGTATTATTAATTTGATATGATTCTCCACCGTTCATTTATCATCCAAAGCTGCAGAAATATAATTAGTTTTACACAACATGTTGACAATTTAATTTTTTTAATTAGTTCTGCCTGTGTTTTAAACTATTTCCCTCACATTTTCTTCAAATAATGAGCATTTATTAAAAGCATGTTAATTATTATCAGCATGCAAATAATTCACTAATAGATTTAAAAAATTTCCCATTGCGTTCAATCTGAGAAACTGTTAATCAGAAGAAGTAGACTACATACTTTCTGTTTCCTCTTAGTTGTAATACTTTGTCAATATTTTCAAATGAAATTTGTGTAGACAGTAGAATGCTAACTATTTACAGTTTTCTCTTCTTCCATTTATCAGTTTATAACTAGATTTCAAACTTAATTCATTATGAGACTAAAGTTGTTTCTAACTGAATTCAGTTAAAAGATTTCAAAAAAATTTCAAAATAAGAAACAACAAATCAAAATTATTATTTAATGGTTTATTTAATAATACAGTAATGTATTGTCAATAATAAAATAATAATACTTTTATTTTAAATATTTTTTATAAATAAAGTTAGTTTATTTACACACTAATACAAGACAATAGTAAAATAACAAAACTGAACATTAGAATGAATAATGTAGGCAAATTTAATTTCACAAATGTTAAGAATTTAGCTAGACCAAAATTTGTTTACTTGGTAAGTAAAGTAGGTCATTTTATAGGTTTGAACAATATTTATCTTTATAAAGGTTATCAGGTCAAATCTTATATCCTGAAAAATCCTTAGACATCTTAGTTTCCATAAACTGAAAATTATTTTTTTGATTGGATCACTGATATTTGCAGACATAAGGATTTTAAGAGACTCGTATTTATACAAATCAATGTAACTAGATGGTCACACCAAACTCTAGAGGCATTAAAGAAATTGCATTTGAGAAATAAATACTCAGTTGATTCTGAGTCTTGACAAAAAATGCATTTGTAGTCTAATTTTAGTTTAAATGTTTTAATTAAACAGGCATTGACTTTGGGAGCATTATAGATCAGTTGTAAAGCAAAACAACGAAGTTAGGTGGAAGATAAGAATTCATAGTAGATTTAATCCAGATGTGCTCAGATTGGATCAATAATTTATGTT
The DNA here is from genome assembly GCA_003024985.2 of Euperipatoides rowelli. NCBI lineage: Eukaryota > Metazoa > Onychophora > Udeonychophora > Euonychophora > Peripatopsidae > Euperipatoides > Euperipatoides rowelli. The sequence goes on from PXIH01S0063624.1 coordinate 6,049, forward strand.
GATACTAATATGTTGTAATTTTGCAAAGCTCTATATAGCAACTTTGTTATAGCAGTTTTAATTGGGATATCATCCAAAGATCTAATCTTACTTTGTAAAGATCCCAAAATCTAATTGATTTTATAGCATGTGGTGGCAGAGTATCTGTGGGTAGAACATCCATTAAAATATTATCTTTTAAATATTTAATCAGATTTCTAATAGCATCAGCGTTGACAGTTTTTAAAAATAGGAAAAAGGTCTATTAGACCTAGGCTTCCTTTAGACACATGTGCATAGATTTTCTATTTATTAACATGAGTTTATTCTGACAGATAAATTTGGTAAATAAACTAATAATCTTATTTAGTAAATATTTAGTGAAAGAGGTATGGGAGACATGATATAAATTTTTTTTGTCACAAATTAGATTCACAATTTTAATCCGTAATGGTAAAGACAGGTCTGAAAATTTAAGTGATAATATTTTTTTAATCCATTTAACAAATTGTCATAAATTTTTCTTTTGACTACACAAGGTTTAGAAAAGCTTCAGTAATTTGTAGTTTTAAAAATGTAGAATAGAAATTAAATCTAAATTGATCAAGGAGTGTAAAGATATAAACTGAAAAGCTATGTCTTCATACATCTGAATCTAACATTAATACAACTGAAGTTTAAAAGAAACAAACAACTACAATTTCAGAAAAATATTGGCTTGAAATCAAAAATAACAAGTGACATGAGAAATCTTGATTGGACTGACACCTATGTAAGCCATGGTGAGATGAATTTTGCTAATAAAAAAAGATAGTGTTGGGTTAGTTGTTAATGTCTGCAGAACTCCAATCACATTTCTTCTTGACTCTGAAACATCTGTTAATATATTAGGCAGGATTACTGTAAGATTAAACAAAAGGCTAGGCTGATGGAGATACAGAAGTTTGAAGTCACATTCAATAGCAATAATAAATATATTAGTGATTATCTAAAAGACAATAAATGTGTTGAGTAGTAAAACATCACTAGATCTAGATTTAATAAACAATATAGACAATAATATAGTTGATATAATAATTAAATTCAAGAACATTTCCCAAAACTGTTTAATGGAACAGGTAAATGTAAACATGCAAAGGTAAAAATACAATCTTTCACAAACACTGTGAATCCCATTTCATTTATATGATCTAGTTGAAGTTGAACTTACTGAACTAAAAGAATGACATTATAGAAAAGTTGTTAAAAAAATCACCAACATCTTGATTATCCCCTATTATGATAGTTCTAAAAAAAATAAAACTCTATGCTAGTCCCATCTTTGCTGATACATGGGAGAAAAAAAAATAAAGTAATTTTAAGGGAGTTTGATCAATACATACATTGAATAAATTTAACATGACTTATATAGTGCCAAAAATGTTCCAAGGATTGACATGTGGCAAGGTTATTGTTTGAACTTGAAGAAGATTCAATAAAATTTAATTTTTTTTTTCAATACATCATGGAATTTATTATTATAAACGACTTAGCTTTGGAATTAATGCAACTGCCAAAAGATCCCAAAACATATACAAACCATCATGCAACATAATTTGGAATCATCAACATTAATGATCAGTCAGATGAAAGACCAACATGACAGGTCATTGAAAAATCGTAACAACTTTAATGGAGAAAATCTAACACTTAACTAAGAACAGCTTAAAATTTTATGGTCATATTTTCTCGACTTATAACCTTGAAGCAAGCCCTTAAAAAGTTGTAGTAGACTTAAAATGATGCCAAACTACATAAAATAAATATCAAAAGAAACAATATAATCTGAGCTAATTAAATAAAAACTAAAGATAAAATAACCGTTAATAATAATCAACTAAGCAAGGCATTAAAATAAGCAGAAATAAGAAACATAAAATATTAATAAATATATGCAATAACAATTATTTATTTTTTAAAAAGAAATATCTAAGATAATTACATAGCTATTCAAAATAGAATATTTATCACCAACAAGACAGTAACACTGCACATAATTGGACTACAATCTTAAAGAAATGAACAATAAAGAACTGTAATGATATTTCCCACCACTTTAAACAAAGACATCATCATTTTCGATTGAAAATTTGAATATAAGCTAAAAATATTAGAAACCATCAATAAAGTTATAGATTCCTTGTGACTGCTAAAATGAAATAACTTATTACTTTGTTATTCATATTTCCTTATGTTTATTTAGGAGAGCGATTTCCTCTTAATTGAGATGAAGAATTGACAACTAAAGAAGAAAACTAATGCACTGCAATGACCATCGCCAACAGATGGGAGAAATGAGTGATTCTGAATAGACTGATAATGTTTATGTCCTCTCCTGTGCAGAAGTATGGCAGCAGATAAAAGCTTCTCATTTAATCATGGATGGCCATTTCTAATTACCATACCCACAGTTGAACTGAAATCTAATATTCCTTTCAAGTAGGCTATGTCATACTACTATAATATTGCTTAATATATTTGTATTATGTATCATTCTTTTTTAGCTCTTGTCAATCTCCTCACTGACCCATCCTTATGCCATTTTACCTGTCACACCTCTCACCTCACGAAAGCTCCTGAGCCAACCACTCAACCTATCACAAAGTTGATGAGATTAAAACAGCAGAAAATATAAAGCTTTAACAGATTTGAAAAGTCTGTTGGTTAGAATCACATTCTTAGGTAGATACATATCTTGCTTGCTGATCTGTGTGGGCCATTAAAATGACTAAAGGAACCACATACAGTAACTTAGAAATGAATAAAGAAACAAAACAAAGCATTTGAAAACATACTGTTATATTCTTAGACCTTGCCTCTGCCTTTGATATGATTGATCATAATATTCTTTTGAACAAATTGAGTTATTATGATTTTCCTTGTTATGTTATTAATTGGATATACAATTTTCTTAATAGATTGATTAAAACTTTGATTAATGATACTTCAGCAGGCTATTTTCCCATTAACAGAGGCCTTCCTCAGTATGCAGTTCTTTCTGCCACTCTTTTTAATATTTTTATGGCAGAAACTGTTTCTTTAATTAAAAACAAAATTTTAATATTTGCGAATGATTTTAAAATCTACAGCAGAATAAATAATGTAAATGATGCTCTTTCATTGCAAGATGACTTGGATATATTAGCAAATTGGTTTGATAGGAATGGTTTAAAACTTAATCCTGAAAAATCTAAAATTCTACATTTGGGTTACAATAATATACATAATGATTATACTATTTTTAATAATAAGCTGGGAAATTCTGATTGTATTAAAGATTTAAGATTTTTTTTTGATAAGAAATTTTATTTTTCTGGTTACTTAAATTATGTTGCTAAACAAATAAGGAGAAAATTTGGTTACATGAGGAATAATTTAAAAGTGTTAAATATTGACTCATTTAAAATAATATATAATTCTTATTTACTACCTGTAATTGACTATTGCTCATGTTGTATTCTATTGATGAACAAAAAGGATTTAATGAAGTTAGAACTTACTTTTAGGCATATGACTAAATATATAGTTGGTTTTAGAAATTTGCCATATGAAATAAGATTAGTAAAGCTAAATTGATTGGCTTTTAATCATCTGGTTTTTCTATTTAAGGAAATCATAATTAAAAATAATGAAAATCAATATTTTAGATTTTTGGATAATAATTCTAGATTGCATAAATTTGCAATAAAAATAATTTATAAAATAACTAAAAAAAAAGCTTTATTCTTTACAAACTTCCTATTGGTTTTTTTAATCATCTGTCTATTATTTTAAAAATTTGTTAAAAACAATATGAATAAGATACTACCTATTGAGTTATAGTTTTTAGATTTTTTAATGGGCATTTTTTAGTTTAATAATTGATAATTTTGAACTTATTGGGAATTTATGTTACCTTTTTTTCAATGATGCAATTGTGCTTACTTTGGATTGATTATTCTTTTTGTGTTATTTCAGCATATATTTATTTTGTAATGATTTGTATTTTTTATTTTTGAGTGTGTTTTGACTTTGTAATACTGTATAAGTCTTTGACTTAAACTTTTAATGAATAAATAAAATAAAAAATAAATAAAAATAGTATGACAATTGGAACAAATCATCTTCGTCTATTTTTGATAGGAATGCTCAAACTAAAAACTGGACAGAAATAAGTCTTGTAGGTAAAGCTGGGCTAACAATTAAAAGAAAGCAAGCAACCAAGAAAATATTAGCTAAAACAAAGTATGGACAAAAAGAAATAGAAGCAATGGTTATAATAAGTGCTATAAACATTTTGTGATGTATACATGTATAGTACATTTCAGGGTGATATTTGATTATTTGTCATTTGTTACACTGTTCATTTAGTTAACAATTTACACAGTAAGTTATCAATGAGGGTGGAGTTCGGCAGGATAAAACTGTTATCTTAAGATTATGAAATGAGTTACAGAGCAGCAAAGAGAATCCTGATTATCTATCAAGAAAACAAAACAGGGGTGAACTGAGATTGTCGATAGATATGCTTTCATGCTAACATAAATAACTGGAGTTCCTCCCCAAATTCCAATTTATTTTTATTTATTTATTTGAAATAATGTTAAGTCGAAAT
>PXIH01S0063649.1:995-11129 GCA_003024985.2 Euperipatoides rowelli
GTTTTTATCTGTTTCATTTCTTTAACGTTATAAATTATAAATTGTATGATATTTTTAAAATTAAAAATATCATAGAAAATATTTAGAAAATTTTTTTTTAAAAAAAACTATAGTTTATGCTAATTGTATTACTTTTATTTGTTTTTCTACTTAATAATAATATAAAAATAGAGGAATTCGAAAGTTGCCTATCAGACAACTCTGATTATTGTTTTTTAGATCATGCTGCATCCACAGAGTCTATACCAATTAGGGATAGAGAACATTAAATTGATTTCAAATCTTATAGAGCAATAAAACCAGACATTTCTTTGGAAGAGGAAATACTAGAGTAAATTTAGGAAAAAATAAAGGTATAGGTTAGATAGTACTTCTTCAGAAGAAACAGAAAATAGTAATACAATAAGAAAAACTCATATAATAAAAAAGAGAAAGAAACCACACATTAAAAAAAACCAGGAAATTTAAATCTCTTGGATAAGAGGGCACTCAAAAAATTAGAACCTAAAACATTTGATGCTTCAGAAAAGCAGGATGGGGAACAATGGCTCCAAAAGTTTATGAATTATGTGGATGTTTATAGTATACCATGGGACTAGACCACAAAATTTATTTCATGTTATCTGAATAGTGTGGTGTTAAGGTGGTCCCAAGAACATTTTAGGATGATTAGTAATTTACATGATTTCTCAAAAAATTTTAGGCACAAATTTTGCAAAAATACAACAAATGACATAATTTCAAAGAAACTAACAGAAACATACATGCAAGATCAGAAAAATCCCACAATCTTTTTTGACAATATATTAAACTTTTCAATGATTTATCTTATGATGTCCCTGAACAAGAAAATGTTATAATGTCAATAAATCTTTTGCAATTAAAATCTGAAGTAGTAAAAATAGATATGCTTTCTTTTAAACAAAAACAAAACAACACAGCCAGAAAAACAGTCAACATTAACAGCCTCAAAGTCTTTTTTTTTTTTCAATAAAAACAAAACTCAATGTTTTTACTGTAAAAAATTTGGACATAATGAACAAATATGTTATATTAAAAAAACAAGATGACAGTAAAAAAATACCATTTTGTAATTTTTGTAAAAAGAGAGGTAAAACAGAAATAAATTGCTGGCATAAAGAAAACAAAACTTTTTCAAATAAAAAAAAAGTTAGTCCTAAATCAAAGACAATTAATTTAGATCAAACTAAAGTAAAATCTTTATACATGTGAGGGACTGTTTGTATAGGCAACATACAGGCCCTGAATGTACAAATTTCAGCTCACAGGTTACCAATAGTTTTAATAACTGTAAAAATTATTTAAATATTAAACATAAACATTCTTTGAAAGTTAAGTGAATAACATATATGAGATTGCCCTAATTGATATTGTGGGTAATAAGTTAGCAAACCATTTTGAAAACAAAATGAAATTACCATGTAAAACATGGAATAAAAATAAAAGGGGTTAACTTTAGCCAATGGAAGAACAATGCAGCCAACCAGTATCTATGAGGTGCCAATCTCATTACATAATATTAGAAAAATTATTCATGTTATTTTTATTAAAAATTTTAAGTCTAGCTTAATTTTAGGTCTAATCTTTATAGAAAAGTTTAAATTAGTAATTGATACCAATAAGAAGATAATAACTACTCCGTTTATTAAAAATAGAAATTTTAGATTAGTTTACTTTTCAGGGAATTAATTATTTTCATAATATTGATTATGAGGTACAACCTCATCATCCTATGACCCTAATTGGAATACGATCGTGTTCCTAAGCTAGTAACAGCGCCATCTATGCTCGACAAGGGTACTATTTTTAGAAACTTCAAAAAAAAAAAGTTTGATGCCCGTGTAACGGGCTTAAACACTAGCAAAGTACTAAATTAAATAGTTTCAAGTGACCCGACATATAACAGAACAAAGACTGATTTTAGGCAAAATGGTATAGATCTCTTCAAAAATTTATACTATAGTGAAACAGAAACACCACAAACTGTAGGGAAGTCTAATCATTTGGTTATTCCAACTGAAATCTCCAGAATAATCGATAGATTTCAAAGTCTTTTTAGCAATCAACCTGGTGTAACTACATCACATTAATCTTGAAGATAAAAGGCCTATAAACCTTAGGCCTTACCATTCAAGTCTTGCTAAAAGACACAAAATCTAAAGGTTAGTTGGAGAGATGTTGGAGGATGGAATCATTAGAGAAAGTTACAGCACGTATGCTTCTCCTGTAGTCTTAGTTGAAAAAAAAAAGAAAGCACAGCAACTAACAAAAACTACCATTTTTGTGTGGACTACAGGAAGCTGAATAATATAACTGTGAACCCTTTGCCTAGAATAGACGACTGTTTAGAGTTTTAGCAAACAAACCTTTCTTGTCTGTTCTGGACACAAGGTCCGGATATTGGAACATAAAAATAAATCCAGATGATATTTATAAGACAGCTTTTATCACATTTAGAATGGCAAATATGAATTCATGCATATGCTATTTGGTCTATGCAATGCCACATATACCTTTATGTGTGCTATGAATAATGTTTTAGGGCAGATAATTAGTAAATGTTGTGTTGTATACTTAGATGACATTATAGTTGTCAGTTCAACAATTGAGCAACATAAAGTAGATTTAAAAAACATTTTCTCAGCATTAAAGAAATCTGGTTTTACCTTAAATAGAGAAAAGTATAATTTTTGTGTAGATGAATTATTTATTTTAGGTCATCAAATAAATCCACAAGGGATTAGCCCAAACCCTAAAAAAATTGAAGGTATTTCCCAATATCCACCCCTTGCCCTCCAGAAAAGATGTGGAAAGATTTATGGGCATGGCCGGTTACTACAGGCACTAGATACCACATTATGCAACTATTGCAAAACCATTGACAAATCTTTTGAAAAAAAGATACAAAATTTGAGTGGTCCGAAAAATGTCAGCAATATTTTCAGCTACTGAAAAATAAATTGACTGAAACACCAATTTTACAAAACCCAGACTACTCTAAACCTTTCATTTTAACTACCAATGCGAGTAACGTAGGTTTAAAGGCTATACTACCACAACCTTGCGAAATTAAAAATAAAATTTTTTTAATAGCCTAGGCTAGTAGTCACTAAGTGATAGAGAACAGAAATACTTGACATCTGAAAAAGAGTGTATGGGAATCATTTTTGGAATTGAACACTTTCAGCCATACTTATAAGGCATGACATTTACTGTCCTAACCGACCATAATGCCATGTGTCGGTTGAAAACCATTAAAGATCTGCATGGAAGACTAGGTCGATGGAGTTTTCGATTCCAGAATTTAGATTACGAGGTAGTACATCAGTCTGGAAAATAAAATAAAGTGGCTGAAGCATTATCTCGTGCCCCTCTACCTTTGGTTGATAATCCGGATGAGGGAAACAATTTATTAATGATTACTAGCACTCCAATTTCTAGTATTAATACAACAAATTTAAGTATTGATACAAGTTCAAATATTAATACATCATATTTTGAAAATAAATTTATAGAATTGGAGCGACTATAAAAGGAAGACAAAGACATTAATATTTTAATTCAATTAAAAAATAATGGACCTGTGATAACAAAAAATAATAAATTACGGAAGTTAATAAAAATAATTTAATTTTTATCAATAATGTTTTTTATTTACAGAAACAAAATAAATTGTTGAATAATTTAAAAAAAAAATTATTTTTCTTCTTTTACCACAGTCACAGGTGGAGAAGGTCCTGAAGTAATTTTATGACTCTCCGTTGGGAGGTCACATGGGCATCAACAAAACTCTAAACCGAATTAAAAACCTGTACTTCTGGCTTAGGATGTCAACATTCGTTAAGCAATATGTCCGTAGTTGTGCCATTGCCAGCTTATTAAGTCAAGCAGTAGAAAACCTATTGGAACTATGCAATATATCCATGCAACGAGGCCAATGCAATATCTAGCATTGAATTTCATTGGTCCTTTACCACACACTGTGGGTGGTATAAATATGTAATCGTATTTATTGACCGCTTCACAAAATGGATAGTTCAAGCATTCCCGATTAGGGAAGCTACTGCATAACAAGCAGCAAGTAAACTAATAGACATGGTATGCCATCATGGTGTACCACAAGCTGTAATAATGGATAGGGCACCCAATTCACAAGTAACAAGTTTAACGATGCCCTGTGCTCTCTCAAAATTATTCACAATAAATGCAGTATCCATCATCCGGAGGCCAACCAGGCAGAGAAAGCTATCAGGACTGTTAAGTCCTTAGTTAAATGCTATTTGGAAGGGCACCATAACACTTGGGACCAATATTTAAATGGAATACTTTTTGCCATACATAGTGCACCACAAGAGAGCACCGGTAATTCACCCTGTTACCTTGTCTATGGCCGAGATCTTGATTTCCCCATAGACAATGAATTTATTTTTCCAGATGATATCATAGAGGATGCCATTGACTTTGATCATGTCATCATGGTGGAAAGAATTGGTCTTCTTCATTCTCTAGTGAATAAAAAGCTGGTAGAAGTTTTTTATTTGCTAAAAACTGTGAATAACATTTGGCATATTAGTCATGCCAAGTATTATTCGACATCATTCCATCATCTGGTCCTCAAAAAATAGAAGCCAAACTAAGTCCCAGGTTTAGAGGGCCCTTCCGCATTTCCAAAAGAACTGCAGAAAACAACTATAAACAGGTTTGTACATAATAATAATGTGTTTGTAATGCATCACACCCAACAAATAGAACCATACTTTATACGGAAATCACAGATTCTATACAGTTAATGCACCCTACACAAGAAGAAACTGTACAAAACATAAGCTCTATTCCAAATACCTCCCAAAATTCTAGCATAGGAGACTCAACCATAGAAATGATGTTCGGCCTGACTCGTTCAGACGAATCATCTTTCCATGTAATTCAAAAATAAGAAATAAAAAAAAAAAAATTTCTAAATTATAAATTTTTCTTCTTTTTCTTAAAATGTTTAAGTCTCCATGCAAGAATTCACATCTTTATATTAAAATAGTTTGCTTCTAATTTTCAGGAAAATCACTTAGCCTTGATGAAACAGCAGGATGGTCCAGAATGTTAAAGGAGTAAAACCCTATGGCTTACCTTCAGTGACCTAGTCCACTTGGATATCCTAGTGCTGTAGGTGAACATGAATAGGGATCCAGGACACTTGGCACATGTGGGGCCCCAAGTGCGGTGGACTAGGTTGGCTTACCCTGCAACAATGTGGATCATCCACGATCCAAAGAGGTAAACCTTTGAATTTTTTTAATTATGATAATATAGTTAGAAGTGTGTTCCCTGACATGGAACATTCTATAATGAGAGAAATAAATCTCATAAAATTTAAAATTAGCAGGAGTTATTTTTAAAAAAAAAGAGAATCTATATAGAAAACTCAAGATTAAAAAAGAAAGCTAGCATATTAACAAATCCATAAAGTCACTTATAAAATTATGGTACCAGTACAAAATAGAAAAAGGAAATAGCTGTTTATTTAAATCATATTACAAAAATTGAAGAAGTTATTGTTTTTCTATATTATTTATTTAATAGAATATTCTGTATTTACAATTTATACATAAAATATGATCATGATCACTAGAGACCAATGCATTATGACTAATAGCGCACATTTTCAAATTAGTCCTATGTTGTACTTGAGTAACATATCAGTCTCAAAAATTCATAAATTTTATTTTGGATATATCCTAAAAATCATCTTATAAAAAGGAAAATAAAAAAAAAATTTATAAAAACAAAATACAAAAATATACAAAATATTTTTTTAACATTTTTTTTTTCTCTATAGAAGAGAGAAATATAATGAACACATTTAGGGGTCTAATAATTTATTAAAGAAAATGGTTTGAGATTATTTATTTACAAATATTATTTTTTACTTTTAGATGTTGTAATTAGCCATGCTTGCTAGTATTTAGACATCTCATTTGTTTATTATTTTGTGCACAAAGGTTAATCTGTTAATTATGTAAATTATTGCTGACTACAAAATCAGCTGGTTTGTGGGTAATTACGTCATCCCAAAAATGTGTTAAAGGGAAGACACCTTCTGTAATCTTTGTCTGTTCTAACCCCAACATTGCCATGGTCTCATCTTCAGTTTTAAAAACAACATACCAATCTTAACTGGGATTAGACATTTAAAGCCGTGGCCATGTTATTTGTTTTCATTTATCACGGACCTCGCACATTTCACCGGGACCGGACTATAGGCTAATCATACCAGCCTGGTTAATTATTATCAAACATTTCTACTGTCAATCTTTTATACTGTTAACGCCTCGCTAACCTTGTTCTGTCAATGTATTTGTGATTAAAATATCCTATGAAATTTAATTGCAATGGTACCTGCATCTTAATGTTTTAAAGGTAAGACTAGTGTTAGTCTAAAGTATTTATTTATTTCCTATCATCAATGTTTGCTGAGTGGAAATTGTTATTCAATTAAAGATTCATTTATTTACTTTACTGGATTGCTTATTGTTATTCTTTCACCATTTCTTCCATGTGCTTTATTGGTCTACTCATTGTGTGAAAATCAAGGAACCGTGTGGCGAGTAAGGACCGCTCGTTACATCTGGTTCCGGTCAATGAGGGAATTGATAAATAAACTCTGTGATGACGCTAACGAATGGAAACTCAACGTGATACGCCAAGGAAATAACAACATTTATTAAAGAAAAGTGGTAACATCTTTTAACTTTTTTTTGTTAGTAAACAAAAGCAGAACATTTCAAATAACGCCTAACGTTAAAGATATCTTAAAATAGGAATAGCCTATTATATCATATTCTAAGCTTAGCTATAAGTAAAACAATTGATTTTTCTTGCCTAGTCTTACATTATTAATTGTTATTAGATAGGGGGTTAAAAGCAAGCATAATTGATAGGAGATAGCATAGGTTTGAATATATAATTAAATTTTTTTTTAAATACAGTGTTTGTTATATAAAATAAAAATAAACGAAGTTCAAGTAAATTTATTTAATTCAATACTAATTTTGTTTTTATCTGTTTCATTTTCTTTAACGTTATAAATTATAAATTGTATGATATTTTTAAAATTAAAAATATCAGAAAATATTTAGAATAATTTTTTTTAAGAAACTATAGTTTATGCTAGTTGTATTACTTTTATTTGTTTTTCTACTTAATAATAATATAAAAATAGAGGAATTCGAAAGTTGCTTAACAGACAACTCTGATTATTGTTTTTTAGATCATGCTGCATCCGCAGAGTCTATACCAATTTGGGAATAGAGAACATGAAATTGATTTCAAATCTTATAGAGCAATAAACCAGATATTTCTTCGGAAGAACAAATACTAGCGAGTAAATTTAGGAAAAAAACAAAGGTATAGAACAGATAGTCCTTCTTCAGAAGAAGAAATAGAAAATAATAATACAATAAGAAAAACTCATATACAGTAATAAAAAAGAGAAAGAAACCACCCCTTAAAAAACCCAGAAAATTTAAATCTCTTGGATAAGAGTGCACTCAAAAAATTAGAACCTAAAACATTTGATGCTTCAGAAAAGCAGGATGGGGAACAATGGCTCCAAGAGTTTATGAATTATGTGGATGTTTATAGTATAACATTGGACTAGACCACAAAATTTATTTCATGTTATCTGAAAGGTGTGGCGTTAAGGTGGTACCTAGAACATTTTATGATGATTAGAAATTTACATGATTTCTCAAAAAATTTTATGCACACATTTTGCAAAAATACAACAAAATGACATAATTTTAAAGAAACTAATGGAACTCACACAAGCCCGAGATAGGGTCAGGGTAGGATTAAGGCTAGGATATTGTGTAATATAGCCAAATATTTTAACATTTTCTTTTATTAAAAATATCCTAATCTTAATACTACCCAGGCACTATAACAGACTTGTGTGAATCACAATGTGTGTGTGTGTGTGTGTGGGGAAGGGGGGGGGGGGGAGAAAAGTAAAAAGTACCAAATTATTAAATGTAGGCTATATAGGAAGGACTAGTTTTAATTTTTCAAAACCAAAACCAAATAATGATATTTACATAAACTAATATCAGTAGTTAAAATTAGTATTATTGATAGATTACTTAATTAATGGCTAATTTATTGGAATCCATATATATAATCATTTGTGTAGTTTCAGCTTCCTTTTTCATTTTGAAATTAAATTTTGTCAATAGCCTACTCTATTTCTTTACTATTAGCAAGTAAAAATAAAATAAAATTTGAAAGTACAGTAACCCTCTTAGGACTTGATAAACAAAAAATAGATCACTCTACTGAATAGTTTGGGCACCCTGTTTTATTGCATATTATTATTATTGCCTTTCTTGAAGTGGAGAAAAAATATTTAAAAATAAATAAAACAAGTCATTATATTATTTTTATTTCTGTAAATAATTTTCCTGATAAAACACTTTTAAATAATTTTAAAATTTTGCATAGTAGATATATTACGATTATAGGGGAGCATTATAAAATATTTTCCAAAAGCAATAAAATAAACATTCAGGATAGGAGTAGGAATGAGAGAGGGAATAATGAACAAACCAGAAAGAATCCAAAAGAAAATTTTAAAGCATTTATTTTGTAATATAAGCTGTTGTTCAAATTCTTTTAATTTAATGTCTAAATAAAAATAAATAGAAGTTTTTATTTCATGTTAACAAGTTCTTAAATCTACACTTTTCTCTAAACAAAATAACAAAACAAATACTTTTGAATATCTTGAAAAATTATTTAAAATATGAGATAACATAAAGTGATGATACCTATACAAGAAAATTTAAAAATTTAATTTATAAAATAAAATGAAAAGAAAAAAAAAATATCAATATTACCTTTTCTTGAATAAAATGAATTAGAACAAAGAGAAGAGAAAGAAATATTGTGCTTATTTTGCAGTGAATTGACGGATTGATCAAAGTTGACATAGTTTTCATATCTGGCACAATGTAGTTCTCATACCATTTTGAAGACAATATTGTAGAGTGATGTTTGTTCTGAAAATACAAAACGTATATCTTACAACATGAGTTGACATTACATTCAGTCATTTTTTTTTTACCAATAGTACAAACTCACCATAAAAAATAAATAATAACTACTGTATACTATGTTTATCACAGCAACTTTTAAATACATAAAAAGTAAGACTTAAAATTAAAAATTTTAAACTAGGAGCAAATATATACTGTAGCAAGGATCTCAAGATCCGCACTAGAAAATATATCAAGCTTCGCAAGTATTAAAAAATATACCGGTACGGTATATATTTTCCGGTAAAATTTTTTTTTTTTTTTTTAATTTTATAAAAATATAATTATTTAGCTTTAAAACTGTGAAAATTTAATCAAATCGGTTAATATTTAGTATTTTTAATTTAGTTTTTTAAAAAAAGTACCCTTACCCTGAAGTGTTAGTTGAACTGTAGATTATAAAGTCTTCCTACACTTTTAAATAAATTCAGGAGAAAAACTCAATTTGGCCTAATTCCATGACTTCTGCCTAGTGGCAGTTTGATCGCTAGGAGCGTCAAACATACTTTACAGTCTTGAACTCATTATTAAGACCTAAAAAGCAACCGCGGAACCGCAAACACGCTCACGCATTTAACAAAAACATTCAAAACATTTCACAAAACACAAACAATAAATTTATTTAACGAAATAACTCTTTTTTGTGAAAATTTGGGAATCCTAAAAAGGACTCGTTGTAAGAAAAAAAAAACTTGCAGGGATGAAAATCTTGGCGGTGAGTCCAAGGAACCCAAAGAGGATGAGGTTAGGCTTGTAGAATTTAATAAAATTCAAAGATACTGTACTTGACAGCAAATAAAAATAAAATCCTAGTTTGGTATTACAAAGAAGAATTCTTGAATAAAATAATGCAGTAGGCTACTGGTACAGATTTAAAAACATTTTTTTTCTGTAAAAAAAAAAATTAATAAAGAGATGAAAAAAACAGAAACAATTACAATCTTGTATGGCCGCCTTTAGCCTTTATAACTGATTGGCATCTTTCTGGCATGGATTCAATTAGTTTTAAAAAGGTGCCTCTGTCTAT
>PXIH01S0063817.1:0-10028 GCA_003024985.2 Euperipatoides rowelli
TTCTCAATAATCCACTACTATAGATATTTATATAAACACTGTAACTACAAATAATGCTACATACTACTGTAGGGGAAGTGGAAGTTGTAACACTGTCTGTCCATTTAGGTCAGTTACCAGGGTTACAAGATCTAAATGAATCATTTTTTTGAAAAGGAGTCAATAACTCCAACTTTGAAAGTCTAACTTCATAACTTAAGTTAGAGAAACCAACCAAAAGTTTGGTGAAGTTTCTAAATGCTCTTTCAATATGTACAAATTCACCTTTATTTTTAAAAACCAAGCTTGAAGAACAATATGTGAAGATTGATTGAATATGGGATGTATAAAGAACTTCAAAAGCCCTCTTATCCAAAAATTTAAATATATTACGTAACCTACAAAATCTACTTCTCATTTTATTAGCCATAGATTTGGCTTGAAAAGCAAAAGTCAAATCTCTATCGATCAAAATGCCTAAATCTTTATGGACTTCAGAACAGTTAATATTTTTATCCAAAATTTAGAGTTATTTTTTCCAAAATGGAGTGTGTGTAGTTTTTTTCCCATTTTATTTGCAATATGTTCAAATCATTTTGTAGTTTAATACTATCCTCAACACAATAATGCAGCCTTTATTATTTTACAACAGCTATCGTGTTAACATAGAGAATTCATTTATGAATTGCAGCTCTAGGTGGGTTCAATATGTTATTGATCAATTACGGATTGTAAACAAAGCACAAGGAAATTACCCTTTTTACACCTGCAAATTGATGATAATTCTTGTAATTTTATTTTACTTGTATGTGTGGTCTTTGCTATTTACACACACATGGCTTATGGTCTCACTCGTTTGGAAGGACATTTGTCTTTCCAGCTAGTTCCCATTTTATTTGTTTCTTTAGTTCTATGGTTGATTGATAAATATCAATCCAAAGATGTGTGTACCTCCATGCTAGTATAAATGTATAGCTTTGTTTAGTTTCGAGCTTTTATGTTTGCTTATTCTGTACAGTGAGTTGCTGATTCTGTATTTATTTATTTCACTTATGTTCCAGTTTAATAAATAGTTTGCTTGAATTCATTGTTCCTGTCTTAATCCTTTCTTTTAGTACTATAAAAATCACTATAGTACTAAAATGGAAATTTGGTCTATTGTTTAAGAAATAATAGTAAATGGTAGTCTCTAGCCTAGAGTTATTAGCATATTTTAATAAGCCATTTCAATACGTTATAATATTCTAGACTATTCCATTTTAAAATAAGGGGAGAAATGTTTATTGTCTCCTCGGTTTTGAGCCACATTTTTACTTTTATTCTAGATAATCCCATTTTCCAAAGAGGGGGAGAAGCATGAATTTAACCTTTAAATACTTCTAGTATATTTAGTCATTTGAATAAAGAATTCAAAATGTTCAAGCTTTTAAAACCAAATTCATAGCTTAAAAAAGAGCGGTAAAATCATATTATTTAATATTTGGGGCTCATAATTCACGATAGTTACGCTTTAACATTTTGGAGCTCTTTCTCATACTTGTTAGTTTTCTGATGGGTTT
This sequence comes from Euperipatoides rowelli, assembly GCA_003024985.2. NCBI lineage: Eukaryota > Metazoa > Onychophora > Udeonychophora > Euonychophora > Peripatopsidae > Euperipatoides > Euperipatoides rowelli. The sequence continues at coordinate 1,539 of PXIH01S0063817.1, forward strand.
TTTTTTACTAATCTAAAAGTCACTTGTCAACTAAAAATAAATTTTCAGTAGTTTTCCTTTCCTTTTATTCCAGCGTTCTCCCCCACCTACTGTACTTCCAACACAACACACACAGGTTTTATTATTATTATTATAGGTTTATTAGAACACAGTATTATTTACAATAATTTCACTAATAAAGCCCTAGCCCTCTACCCTAAGAAAGGATGTGGGCCTTATTTACAATTTATTGATGGATTGATATTTTTTTTTTTATAAATATAAAATAATAAAGTTAAACTTACAGTTCAACATGCCTAAAACAAAGCTAAGTAAAGCAGTCCGGGTAGCCCTCATACATCTCTTGTCTGATGTTATCCATATTTTATTTTATTAGCCTACTTTCTTTCTATTATGTATAGTTCATTTGAAACTGCATAACAACAACGAGTCATTAGCAAAATTTTGCCGACGAATCTTGATAAACTAAATAACAAGTTCACTACCAATAGGCCTACATGATTCTCTTAGGCTACTATTAAGAGACTATCCGGAAAGCTTAAATACAAGTCTCCAGTTCCTGAGAGGCCAAAAAAAAAAGGCTGTTTCCAAATTTATGGTGAGCCAAAGTTACAGTAGAAATAAAATAAACATAATAATTCATAATCCGCGGAAACTAGTTGCCAGGCCTTGACCAAGGCTACGAGACCCAAATGCACAAAGTCATAATAATAATAATCCATCAAAGATTAATAATTCCATCGTACATCAGCTGCCTTAAATTGTCAAACCATATTAACAGCATATTCCAATTTTTATGCACTATAAATAATAATATAAAATATGGTAAATGAAACATATTTTAAAAGATATGTACAAACAAGAACAAAAGGTATCCTTTTTCCATTATTAAAGATAGCAACTTTATATTAATAAAATATCTGATTATTTCTATCTAACCTACTGAAATTCTGTGGTAAAATAGTTACTTTTATACCAATAGCTAACCTTTATATTATTGAGCTTTATAGCAATATTGATGTTTTACTTGAAAACAATTCATTCAGAAAATATATAATTAATTTTTAAGATTGGGAAATATTCCCCTTCTGTCTTAAAATAGTTATAATGCATTAAATTATTGACTAATTTTTTTTTTTTTAACATTATTTGTTTTTCTTATTTTTAGCCTAATCATTTGGTCGGATTAAAACGAACATATTTAAAACTTTCATTCCTTACTGTTAATGACCTTATGAAAGTTAAGAGAGAGATTTTCCCTGCTATCAAAAAGAACCGAGAAAGAGAAAAAACTTCTAATGTGTATTCTGACATGCTGATTCAGTGAGTGATTTTATTATTATTATTTTTTTTAATTTAAACTGATGCTTTTTTTAAAAAAAATTAGTGTTACTTTACTCTCAAAATTATCTTATCTATTCAAATTGCTGTTCACGAATAAGGTGATGAAGCACATTGAAAACTATGTGTCATAGCAAATAATCCCAAGGGCTCTGTATATGCTGAAAGGCCTAGATGATCGTTCATGAAATCCATAGGGTTGGACTTTTTTAAACATCAATCCACTGCTTTAATTGCAATTCCAACCATTGAGAACACATTACTAAGATCCATGAAATAATAAATTAAAATTAATAAACAAAATAATGACTATTTATGGACCAAAAAAAAAAACAGCAGCCATTACGGTACTACATCTAATATTTAATATCACTGCCACTTTTCCATTCCTTTAATTATCAAGTGTTGACTTAACTGATAAATTTTGTTTCATTTTAACATTTAGACATCACAGTGGACGTGCGCCGGAAAGTAAAAAGATATCTGACCAAATAGAAAATATTATTGATATCAGGTAAGAATGAATGAAGTAGAAACATATTAATTACATTGGGGATTTTAAGATCATTTTTTTATAGGCTATATATAAAATTTAACATTTTAATTAATGTATATTTCAGAAACGTACAGCTAACCGATTTACCTTATTGTAAGAACTAAAATACGAGCCTCAAAGGGGTCATTATATTAAAATTCCATCGGTCTTCTGTAATGTTTTGTGAGCACGTTCGCATGGCTATATAAAATAAAGTTATTTATCATCACCAAGCACTTTGCAAGTGTAGGCATTGAAACAATTTAGCACTCTTCAGAGATTCTTTTATTGCTTTATCATTTTTCTAACATTCTTTAAGCAATCCCATATGGTGAACTGCACGTCATGTTTATCTAAATTTAAGCAAAAAAAACGTGTTGTTGTCTAATTGTATTAAATTTACCCCCACCCCCTTTTCCGATAAGCTAATTGTGATAACTTATTAATTAAAAAAATGATGAAACAATAAAAGAAACTGAGTTTCACAATCTTCAGAAAAAGTCAAATTGTATTGGCTGGATATGGGTCCAAACATGTTTAACCTTTCCTATTCAGATAACTTGTATGGTAGCTGCTCCTCCATTTCAATGGTTATATAATTTTTTGATCAATAGGAAATTCATATTTAATTATGAATTTTTTTCTTTCAAATTTTTTTTAATGTATTTTGTAGGTACGGGAGATTTAATAATAAATTTTTACAAGATATTGATTTTAGATCTTCTAAATGTTTATTTTCACTGCTTGTTTTTTCACATTTGAACCTCTAAGAAGAATTTTTAGTGTACTTAAAATCAGATTATAAAATTACAAATTGAAATAAATTCATATTATTGATTTACACAGCTCTTTAGTCCAGCACTTGATCGATCACTTCTTTCAGCTTTAAAAAAATTTTGTTTGTTTGTTTATTTTTGCTTTTCAGGGAATTTGATGTCCCGTACCATGTCCGTGTTTCAATTGACATGAAAATTTATGTTGGTCATTGGTATACTGTGCGAGGTCGGGGTCATTTGCCACCTGAGATCAGACATAGAGAGGATTTGGTCGATCGACCAGTAAGTCAAAATATTCTATATTCACATACAGTATCTATTCATAATTCTTTCATTTGCAACTAAGTTTTGAGGAAAATTATTTCCACCCTCACCCCGTAACAGCAGCTGAAAAACATAAGCTACGTAATGATTTTCCCTGCACTTATGCACCTGTTTAGTGGGTTAAATATTGTGATTAATAATATACTATCTAGTAAATATTTTTACAATTTTATTTTTTTTAGGATCCTGTNGTACTTGCCTTTGATATTGAAACCACTAAACTTCCTCTCAAGTTTCCTGATCCCGTCACTGACCAGATTATGATGATTTCTTATATGATCGATGGCCAGGTACAGATTTATATTAAATTTCCTAGTAATTAAAAAAATACTAGTATCTATTTATCAATGAAATGTTTTAAATATTGCAAATTAATAAAATAAAAATTGTGATAACGCCCCTTAATATGTAGAGTAGATTGGATTTTCGTCACTCAAAAATAAATGTAATTTTTCCTGGAAAATCTTTTACAGCTTAACTGATATTAAAAATAAAATTTGTAACAAATTTTAATATCTCCAAGATTTTTAACTTAGTTGTATTGTGCCTACATCTGTTTTAAATTATTTTTTCTGGAATTAATTCCTCTTAAATTAACATTTTTTTATCGGTCCTTGAAATGATCACTCTTATGAATGCAGTAGTCTTGACTGAAAGCCCAATACTAGCGAACCTGAAATGCTATCTTTTCATACCGGTACATTGAAATGATCAAAACGAGTGAATTTAATATTAGTGTCACTAGTATAGTAGCTTGCTGAAAATATTTCTTATTTCTTTGTGCTCTGAAAAGAGTAAGAAAGGTAGATAAATGGCAAAAACAAAGCTGAATGTCCCATCCGTGTCTAAACAATTTTTTCCCCACATTAAATAGTTTTGTCAAAACATTGACAAGTATTAATTTTACTATAGTTAGAGTTTGTGTTTTTTAGCAAATAAAAATTGGAACTTTAGCATTTTAAAATAAAATTTTTGTGTTTTATAGTGTTTTGATACAGCCTAAAAATTGACCATTTTGTAGCAAAGAAAAACTGATAATTGAGACTAGACTTTTGGCAAAAAAAAATTGTATTTTAAGTGTAGGAAAAAAAGGGGGGGATTGGATAATCTTTAAGGATTCAAATTTTTAGAATTGTACAAAAAACTTAATACTTTAATAAAACAGACAATATTTGTTGACTGTACAGTACTTTCTTAAGGCATTGCTATAAATTACTCAAGATTCATTTATAAAAGATTTATTTAGCTCAAGTTTGTCTGCTTTTCTATTTTTACTAGGGTTATTTAATTACCAACAGAGAAATTATATCTCAAGATGTAGAAGATTTTGAATATACACCGAAACCAGAATACGAGGGGCCATTTACGATATTTAACGAGACAAATGAGGTTTGTTCATTTTATTAGAATAATCTTTTAATACTTTTTGTTTATGTAATATTGACTGTGTACATACTCTACCTCAGTATTTCTCAACCTTTTTTTATCCTAATACATACTGTACTTGCATAAATTAAAAAATTGTGACAAACCTACTCCCCCCCCCCCTCCTCCTAACATACTTTATATAACAAAAATACTTTGAAAACAAAATTGCTACACTCTTTACACACTTAGATGGGATGGAAAATCTGCTATATAGGTCTATCTGTTGGTGGCCTAAAAATGGATAAGGACATTGAAAATATCTCCAAAAGTTGTTAATGTCATTTACACCAATGGAACCCTCCTAGATTGACTGTTCACCCTTGGATAAGACCAACAGGCTCCTGGGTCAGACTACCTACGGATCTAATGGGACCCTATAAAAATAAAATGTTTTGTAACTGTGGGCAGCTATTCCAAATGGCCTGAAATCCAAATGTTAAACAAAGCTGATTCCCAAACATTATGTATACCTTGGAAGATTACTTTGTACACTATAGTTATCCAGAACATATAATTTCAGATAACGAAACTCCATTCACCCCTGCCAAATTTGAACTTTTCTGCAAGAACCGAGGAATTCTCCATACCAAAACAGCACCATTTCACCCGTCCAGTAATGGACAAGCAGAACGCTTTGTGGATTTAGCTAAAACTCAATATAAATCCTACCTATGATGTCACATTTATAGCTAATTAAAATACAATAATAGTTTTAAAAAAAAGTTATCCAAAATGGAATTGAATTTTTGCTAATTTTTGTCTATTTCTTTGTTTTAATCAATTCCTCAAGTTTTTTATAAATCATTCAGTTGAAAAAGATCATTCCAAATAAAAGATAGTCCTAAAGAATGATAAATGAAATGTATTTTATTTTTATTATTAAATCCTAGGATCTTCATTGGAGACTTGTTCTGTTAAAAGGTTATCCAAATGGGACACCAGATTGCTATTTTTTATTATTGTTATACTCTAAATTTCACAAACTAAAAATTACTATTCAAATATAATTTTAATGAAATCTTTGCAAGTTTGTCAATGATCATGAGGATACTATACAATGGATGAGGTCAGATGAATCATTAATCAGTGCAATCACATGATTATGAGAATCGCCTATAATGGCGCCAGTCAAATGCTTGTGCCCTCTTTATAACGTTAGACATACTGTACATGTAGATAATAAACATTTTAGTTAAGGCTAAATAATGTTCAATGATTAATACAGTCCCGTATATAAATATATATTCTGTAAATGTTAAGATACTGCAAATCATTTTACGTATACTATCCCAAGACCTTGAAGCATCACTAAAAACTTTTATGGAGACATCAAAACTGTTACGAGCATGTTCAGTAATATTGATAGATACAATACATATTTCCTGATTAAAATTATCAAAGTAGCTTAACTCTGTTATACATGATTATTCTAAATAAAATATTAACATTTGCAAATCGACTGACTATATATTCCTGTGCTGATTCATAAACTGCTTCACTCATATTTCAGATAGCACGTGTTACATAGAAAGACCATTTTCACAAGTGAATAAACTACATCCACCTTTTCTCGGGTGCATTAAAACCACCACCTTATACAAGGTGCATACTTTACCCCCATTTACCAGGTGCATGAATACGACCTCATATTACTAGGTGCATACTTGACCACCATTTACCAAGTGCATGAATACGACCACCCATTACTGGGTGCAGAAATACGACCACCTATTACTAGGCGCATACTTGACCACCGTTTACAGGTGCATGAATATCACCACCCATTACCGGGTGTATAATAATAATAAAGGTACAACAATGCAGTAATACTCTCAACACTCGTTTTACCATGAGATCAGTACGGTCATCACCGAGTCACCCTTACGGTGAACTGGTGAAACTATCACAATAATAAACCCTAGTATAGAGATTAATACCATAACAAGTATCGGAACATAATTAATCTAAATAAACAGTCCCTTATTTGACTAGGGCAATTAACTAATCAAATAATAATAATTAGGATAAACAATATTTCTCATTAGTATCAATCTAATACAAAGCAAATTATATTAATTATAAAACTTAACATTTCATTAAATAACTTCTATTGGCTTTTATCAGATATAATCTCTGTAGTGTGTAATTCCAACATGTTCTAGATTCCACATGTGTACAGGGGGAGGGGGGGGGAGATAAACACTGCACAGTATATTCATTCCCTGGAGGCAAAAAAAATAACTGGGAATGCTATGTCATCCAATTGCAGTATATGAGTAATATTTCCCTCTTTTTTTTCTTCATGTAAAGCTAAAGTATAAATTTGAATAAACCATTGTTTTAATAAATGATTTTAGGAATGAACAGTCAATCTTTTATTTTTTAAAACAAAAGATTATTTATTTCTAAAGAGGTTAACTGAAAAAGTATGTGATATGATACATCAAGTGATTAGAAAACACAAATGTGACAATATGCAAAATTGCACTCAAACTTGTATACTTTGTTTCTTCTTGTTTATAAGCCTGTCCCTGCAGTGACAACTTTATTTTGTGTAATTGACTGTATTTTTCCTTTTAAATAGTTATGAGCTAAACTGAAAATGCATCAANAAATTCCTAATATTAGCCATTTAGAGGAGAAAATGATATACTTTTTTTCTACATTTTTAATGATAGTTCTCACTTCCCCTTCCCTACATTTCTAGATCATTAAAATTATTGATCTTTCATAATGACAATCTTATTTACCCCCCCCCCCTCCCACTTAACATCTAGGCTGATGCAAAAGTAAGTCAATATCTAAAGTTCTTTAATTAATTATATTCTAAAAACACAACTGTTTAATTTAAAAATGAATAAACACTTGATACCTATATGACAGAAATTCAAAAGAGGATCAATAGAACTCTTCTATTTACTTCTATGTAAAACTGTAAAAAGAAATCAATACGTAAAAAAGAACTTGGTAAAGAATGGATTAATTTTAAAATGAACTTGAACTGTAATAGTTCATTTTCTAAAAAATGAACTTAAACTTGCTAGTTCCTTTTTTGAAAATGAACTTAGAACTTGAACTTGCTCTTTTTTAAAATGAACTTTTCCGATCACTGCTATTTGCAATATATTCATTAATATTCTGATATTTCTTTGTTTAGGCTACCTTACTACAGAGGTTTTTTGATCATATTCTAGAAAACAAACCAACAATTTTTGTCACTTACAATGGAGATTCATTTGATTGGTGAGTTAAGAATAATGTTAGAAATGTCTCATCTATTTAATAATTTATTTTAAATTTCTAAATTATTATACTGTATATTAAGGGGACAGGCTACTAATAGGTCGAAAAATAGAAAAATAATTTCATCTATTGCTTTTTGAGTTGATTCTTTTTTTTAGATATAAACTTATCTACTTTCAAAATAAAATCATTTAAATTAAAAAAAAATTCAAAATCTATGAAAAAGGCAATTTATGAAGACCATAAAGTAGTTAAAAGATAAAAATAAACCTGTAAAAAGACGTATTTATAAAAGCTTGTAAAAACGCTATCTCTCCAGCTAGGACGATATGTTTTATATTAAATGAAATCTTGGACCTTCCTGTTTACATTTTTAATGTATGCAATACGTCTAAAACACGTGGAATACAGGAGAGTTGATAGTAAACTGTGTCTTAAAGGCAATTGTTTAAAGGTCTTTTAGACCTTTAAATGCTAGAAACATTTTTATTGGTTCCATTTGAAAATGACATTTCAAAAGTCTTCCTATTGGCTGATTGGCAAAATATCGCGATACTATTTTTTCATGAGATCTTTGCGAGTTTTCTTTACATTGTTAGTTTACTTCATATAAATAACTAAAATTTCTGAAATCTAAGTTTCTAAACCATTTATTTAATATTTTCAATGCTTTTAATTTAATTTTAACCTTTTTACTAATATCCGTGCAATGTTGCGCACATATTTGTGTAATTTTAGCAAAATCAATTTATCTATACACCCCCCTAAATAATATTGACCTCAGATATGCATAAATTATCTCAAATTTAGCATAATTTTATCAGCTTTCAAACAAGCCTAATC
>PXIH01S0063852.1:3765-14222 GCA_003024985.2 Euperipatoides rowelli
ATAAGTTGTACTGGGGATGCACAACATTGAGAGATTTCCCTATCACATTAATGCATCTAGACAAGTGGCCTTAATACTGACTAACGACTATGTTTATGTGAGAAAATTATGGAACTCTTCAACTTGACAAGACAGGACCTAAAAAGAAAAGAACATCCTACACTCATTTAGTAACACAAAAACCATTCAGAGAAATAACTAGAGACTACAGATATAATAAATGAATATTATCTCGCTTGATATCCAGATTTATGAATATCGTAATGCAGCCTATTGCGCGCGCCTAAATAAAAACAAAATAAATAAAAAATGACTTACTACCTTCTGCTAACTAAATATACCCCTAACACTGACTAGTCTGCACTAAGAAAAATAAATTGATCATGCCATAGTTAAGTTTAGTGAATCATAATGGAGTTTATTAAGGCCATTAGGCCGTGGTTGAATGATTTAAGCATAGAAATAAAATTACACATTGTTTTGAAGGACTCCAAATTATATAAACTTATTCATTTAATAAAAAATACAAATTACACATTAAAATAAATTGCGTGGTCACTCTAGTTTCCTAACTAATAATTAAATATTGCCGATTTAAAATAATTACCAGCGCAACACAATGTTTGTCCTTAGAGGCCTCATGAAGGAAACTTGTTACGATCATGAAACACTTTTAAAATTTGGAACTCCGCTCGCAACTTACAAATTATATTTAGTTATAGAAACATCTCTTGGTAACTCTGCGATTGGCATATTCTCCAGGAATCATCAGCAACATGGAAATCTAAAAAATACTGGACTAGAAATTATTATTCAAGTTTAATTAATCATTCTTTATTCCGAAACCGGACACTTTCATCGGTTTTAACACGGTAAACATTCTTCTTCTCAAGTTGGTGGGTGGCGACTTCCGTCAGCTTACAGCTACCATAATCTAATACTTTCTTACATTCAGCAGTCGCCTACATTTCTTTCAGCATTCAGGATATACGTTAAAACTGAAACATTTCCTAGCAGGCCTTCTCAGGATAGATGATCAATTTAAGGACTCGTGATTGATTGACTCAAGACTGCATGACTGCGTTGATTAAAAAAATATTCATAAAAAATAATTCCAGTTTGCCTTTTTATACTTTCATGATCCAGAAATCGGAATCACACAACTTTCGTTTACGCAGGTTTTCACAGTTTTTTCTATTGTTTTAGAGATTTAAAATTTGTATTAGGATGAGCAGCAATTAAGCATATAGCTCGACTCTTTACCAAGCATTGTTCCAAAAATTAGTAACATTTCTCCAAAGGAGCTACCTGTGGTTTTTCATCAAAAGTTCCCAGTGTGCAATATTAAACGCTAATGCGGAGTGCGGAGATGACGATCGATGAAGTGATAATACAACAAAGTTCATGATAAGATCAGCATCACAGCATGAAGCTGATTTAACAATAGTAAAAATCACTCAAGCAAGAATGTCCAAGCTTGCATTTATATTGTTCAAATAGTCCCATAATGTTTATAAGGATGTAAACTATTATTATTGAACATGCACATTAAGAAAGTTTGTTTTAATCATAGTTCATATAATGTGTATAAAGGTTAACAACAACTAAGACGGCATTATAAACGTAAAGTAAAAACAGCATCCTAACTCATATTAAAAGAGTGACCAAAAACATTTGAAATAAAATAATATAAAATAAACAAGCTAACTTTGACCAGCAATAATTAAACAAAGTAAAATATTAATTTCATAACGCAATTAGAGTGATTAAATAAAAGAACCCAATAAAACATACAATTTAATTCAGAGAAAAATGAAAAAGATAAACACAGTGGAAAACGCCTGTGATCCGACCGCCCTGTTCCAAGCTTTACTGAGCGCTGGTATAAAGTGTTCCGCATGTATTTTAGAAAGGTGGGGCAGGAGGTAAGGAGGCAATACTTTACTCTCAATCAAAAAACAAGGAAATAAAAATGTCACTAATAAAATTTTGATACAGTTTAAATTTTAAAAATTTAAATAAAGCATACAGACATAAAGAACACATTACATCCCGATCTCAAAGGAAGAGAACCCACTTATGCCAGATAACAATTGATTTAAAAATAAAAATGGCAGCAATCAAAAAGTACAATATTAAATAAAAATAACAATATGCAATAACAGGAGATCAAAAATTAAAATTTGGTTCAATTTCAACCCAATAGAATTTAACAACAGACATAATTAAACGGTGGTGAAGTGATTTAGAAATGTATGGAATTAAAAATTAATTCATACTTTATTATTGAATTAAAGGAATTATTTAAAAGACTTATTAGTCTAAAATTAAAGGTTACGAAACATAATTGGGTGAGGACCAACTACGTTGAAAAGATTCAATGTAGTAATTGATTTAAGATTAGGATGAAATAAGATTGTTTAATTTCATATTTAGAAATTCACAAAGTGGATTACTATAATACACACCACTTAATCTAATGAATTGAACTCCTTTACCCAGGGTGGTAAAAGTTTTGATGTCAACCCGGAGCAAAAATTAAACTTTGACCTTCACCAACTAATGAAATCAGCCTGCGGACACACAACTAAGTGCAGTTAACCTCCAGTACGCAAGTCAAAAAAAAAAAAAAAAATTCCGAGATTTCTACTTACACAGGACAATGATGAACTCATAATGAAAAAAAATTCAAAGGATATCAACGATCAGATGGATGAGAAAAAGGTTTATTAAGAAAAAAATCACCATGGTTGCATTGCCATTTGAATGCAAAAAATGTCACACAGCCCAATCGCAATGAGAGACATCACTAATGTATTCAATCTCTTGTGATGTGCCCAACGGTGTCACAGAAAGGAGTCATATGTGGGAGCGTGTTTGAAGTTTGAGGGCGACAGGCTGTCCCCATACTAAAAGGAAAAAGTACTCATCCAAAAGTCGGACCAAAATCCAAAAATTCACACTAGAGTTCACCAACATCACATGCAAATAAAAAAACTCTCCTTGACAGAATAAAAAATACAATTTAATGAAAATATTACAGCAAGGGTAAGTAAGATATTGTTTAAAAATAAGACCATGCACAAAAGGTGCATACGTACATCAGTAACAAAAACAATTTGGTCAAAAACATGCAAATTTTTATATCTACAAGAAATTCACATCTTAACTTTACTTTTTACATCTGTGACAATGACTGCCACACCCTCTATCTTCATTCTTAGTGTTCTTCATGAACTGACTGAATTGTAACCTCATATCACAGCCTTCACAGGACCTGTAATCATGCCCTAAAATTCCAGACAAGGAACACCTTCTCTGTTGATGGGGGTGTCCTCTACCTGGGTTGAGGTTTGCGTGATTGCTGTGGAATTGACCAGAACTGGCATTAAGACTCTCTTTGACACTCTTAATATCAATACTCAATTTTTCAACGTTTTTGTTTAACTTTTGCAATTCACCCTCCATTACACTAATTAACCCATCAGTCCAATGCCAGTTGACATCTTTCTCCTGCAGGATTCTCCCCAGCTCATCCCTCTCCATACCAACATACTTAGAATTTCCACTTGCCATATTTCAATGATTTTAATGGCGTGAGCAATAACAGTGCAGACTAAAATTTATTGACTATCTAACTCATTACGGGTGCCCATACAAACTAACTAAATATTTATAATACATTTAAAAATTTTAAATACAGTGAAAAAAAAATCAATTTTATTATAGGCTAAACGATCTAAAAAATAATGACTATTATTCACAACGTTTGAGATCCAGAATCCTAAAAAAAAAAATATTTATTTTGTAGCATTACTATAACAGATATGGTGCAAGAACTGAATTAAGATATTAAAAAAAATAAAATAAAAAGGTTAAAATAAATTTGAAATAGTGTCCGGTATAAAAATTATCATTTCAGAACCGAGTTTTATTGGTAAATGTCAAACGGGACACCATCTTGTTTTTATGGAAAGCAAGAAAACCTGGCACACTCAAAACAAAACTCCAAAGAAAAGTTTAATTGACAGTTGAAAGTAGATGGAATGAGTAAAAACAGCAAAAAAAAAAGTTAACAAAATTTAAAAAAAATTGAAATTCGAAAATTTAGCACATTTTTGTACTACTTTAAAATTCAATGAAAAATTAAGAAAGTGAAAAAAAATCCTCGTCATGAATCAAAGATCATACACGCATGATTAAACAATATTTTAATCATAATTTACAAAAAAAAATCCCATCCAAATCCAACAAGGTGTGTGATTACAGTGCCCAAAACTAACAGTACTATGTTTAAGTACTCACGCAACTTGTCACGAAAACAGTCAATTCGGCCAACTCCCTACAAGCTGACAGAAGACAAAAATATACTGTGGATAAAAAAAAAAACATTTATCCACCAAGATTTTATCAGAATCTTACATTTACTAAACATTGCTCCAATAGCAAACAGTAAAAACCACATGTGACAAGTCCAAACTTTAAGAATTTTAGAACGGCACACAAGATGGAAATGGATCACATACATTACTTTAATTAACAAGAAAAAATCTGAATATCTTTGGTTCACGATCAAAAAATCCAAATTTTTTAAAAATTTTAAAATTTTACATTCACGTCTATGTTGACATAAAATCAATATAAATTACAACATAAAAGGAAATTGTCAATCTTAAATAAAATACGGTTTAATGATGTCTTGTCAATAATTACAATATTTGTAATAAAAAAAATGAAATAAAATTCAACTCGAGATTTGACAAGCTGCATTTTGCCAAATTTAAAAAGTATACTGAACGGCTAGATTGACGTAATAATTTATGAAAACTTACAAACTCACATTTGAACTTGGGAAAGCTTAAACATTATGGATAAAAAAAAATTAAGAACGAAATTAGCACAATCCAACATGTACAAAGTACATTACTAGAAATATTTTAAATTTAAAGATATGTTTAATGTACTTTAAACTTTACAAAGATAACGAATTTGAAAAACTGAACTGATTTACAAAACTTTAATAAATCCTTCGGATGCCATGGTGAAGAATTCAAATACTTTACTTAAAACAACTATAACAGACTTCAACAGCATTACACGTTTAAATTATAGCAAACATTTTATATAGGGAGGGCCTTCATTTAAATTGCATAAAAGAAAACGGAAGCTCAACATTTTATTCACTTTGAACATTATTCACACATCCTTATTTTACTTGGCAAACACAAATTTACTTTGCCCAAACATTCGCAGGAAAACGTAAATCAGAAAGTAAATCTTAAAAAAAATTAGATAACATTTTACAAAAGAACTGAGAGTTTTTCAGATGTAACATTATAAGGCAATTCTATCTATTAATATTTTTAGTCTTAATGACTCTACAAAAACTGGAAATTTTGATATTGTTTGATACCTGTACCTTGTTTTATAATTCACCCATGTCTTATGATATACCATAATTAGATTCAACAACATTTTCACTTATTCTATCAGTAAAAATTTAATTTCCAACATTCTTAATTATCACCATCTTAAGGTATTTTTACCCATTCAATATTCCATTCTTAATTGACTCTACAAAATTGCTCATCATATTAATATGAGTATGCAAGTTTGTTTGAGAAATAACTGTAGCATATTTAAAGATATACTTCTTTAACTATGACACACACTACGATGACATAATATGTTTAAATGTGAAAATGTTACCTTTTTAGCAGAAAGTTCAAAATAATTTAAAAATCAATACATATTTCATTTTTAATAATCTGAACATCAACAAATTAATCAGACCATTTTTATCCATGCGAAACACAGATATTCTTTTCTGTAGATTGACTTCTTGACACAACAGATTTTATTTCATTTTTTGACCAGTTTTCCTAAATCTTCAAACAAGGGTTTAATAGGTTTGTTAACATCCATTTGTTCAATAGGAAACTATTATCATTATCCACCAGACATCCACTACAATCATTATTTTCCCCACTCATATCTTTGTAACATGTATGATTTATACAATATGTTCTGGATTTAATCCATAAGTAGCCTACTTGCAGGTCATTTTATTTACATATTTTTCGTTAGAATCTGACCAAAAAAAGGAATGAAAAAGTGAATTCCATACAAAAAATTTAGATTAAAAATATATGTCTAAGAAAAAGGAGATATTGTTTTCCTTATTATTTTCAAACTGATAGATCTTAAAAGATTTATTATTATGTCCCTGACCATATCAAATATGGACATTAGCCTATATTAATATCATCCTTGACAATTTCTAGAATAATCTTTTTAGAAAAATCAAGGGAAGAAATCGTTGTATTCGACTATAGTTAAAAAGTCTAATATTATANAAGAAAATCTAATAAAGGAAGATACATACCAATCCGAAATTAATTCTCAGAGTGTTTTAAAAATTTCTAGTTCTCTGACGGAAAAAGATCAGAATAATAATTTGTATTCGAGTTCAAGATCAGTTGTTTACAAATGGTCAAATGCTATATGATGACCCTAACTTTGTCTTTTGGCAGCAGATGGGGGAGCTGGGTCAGTCGTTCAACGAGCTAGCCGTTCAACGAGCTAGCGTGTCGTGTCGTCGCCAGTTAGTTCCGATAATGAATGAATGGAGCAAGAAGATCCCAAGGTTGTGACGGAAAAAGAGTTTGAAAACTTGTTGCCGTATGAACTTAAGGTATTAAGACTTAAGATGCAGTAAGCTAAAAAGCTAAAAAAATTAAACTGTGCTTATTAAATCCTCTCTAGAAAATAAATCTGAAACCAGCACAGTAAAGGTAAGAGGTGCAGAAATTGATTTAGATAAAGTAAAGGCTAAAGTTAAAGAGCCTAGTCGTTCTAATTTAAAAAATACATAAATTAAAATTTTAATGGCGGATCTAAATTCAGTAAAGCTCAACTCTATTAATGTAAAGTCAATTAATTCAAGTAAGAAAGCTTCCATAATTTTAAATTGCATTACTAGACAGTCTCCTAGAGTGATATTATTGCAAGAAACGAGGCGAGAGGCGGAGGAGATTGGAAGATGATAGAGTATGGATTAAGGTTTAAAAACAGTATAAAATATATGAAAACCGTACAAATGGATGTATGCAGGGACTTGCTATTCATGTTTCAAAGAAATTATTTGGAATTAAATTAATTAAATCATTTGGAGAGCATATTATGCTGTTAGAAATGGTGTTTGGTCTGAAAACTATTTTGGTATTTAATGTTCATGTCCCGAATTCTATTCTCTTCTTTGCTTCGCTATTAAAGATGTTGAAACCCCTGTGTTAATTATTGGAGATTACAATATCAATAAGGAATGTAAAGAAAGAACGAGTGAATCAAAAATTTATGGATTGCTTTCCTTTAATTGATGTTGCTATTTTGAAGGACTGTCTATGGTCAGGACCAGAAGAGATGAGAGATCAGCGAATAGGCTGGATAGGGTTTGGGTTTCCTTAATGCTGGATTTTTTTTATGAACTTGAATACCAGGTAGTGTCTTTTTCATACCATGTTATGCTGAAGCTTTCCTGTATTGTGAGATATGTTAATAACAAATATCTCAGAGTAGGGATTTCTCCTCAGTGGACTGTTGATTTGATTGACAAGTTTAGGCTAACTACCACATATAATGATCTGATACTTCTGTCGTGTGTAGATGAGCATATTTTATGGTCGTTATATAAAATGTCTGCATATAGGTTTATAGTTGATGTTGTGTTTAATGACAAGAAATTAATTGATAAGGAGATTTTGTCAAATAAAGAAATGTTGAACAGAATGGTGAACAATCCCATGTAGTCTGATGAGGATATTTTGAGAATACAATATTTATAAATGAATATCTTTTAATGGTCAAAACTAAGGATATATTATTGAAGTGTAGAAATGATGTACCTCTTGTCGATCTCCATGGTGGAAGCTTCTTTCTGTATTGAAGAAGAGAAATGGATCTTCCAATGTACAGACATTGAGAATTGGTAAACAGCTATATGATAATGATATTGATATTGTCAAGAATGCCCAGTTTCATTTTGTGGGAATGGTGCAGGAAACCTTTCAGGTTAGAAGGAATGTAGATATGTTCCAAATCAATAAGAAATTAGAACCTTATAGAATTTTTACTTCAAATAATGTGCCAGATGTTAGTTCTGAGATTACACTTTTGAATTTTGATATATCTAGAGTGAATTAACAACAGTTATTAAATCTTCTAAAGTTGGATTTTCTCCAGGTCCAGATAGATTAAGTTATATGTTTTATAATGTGATGAAGGCTGGAGAGTTGGAGTTGTTAAAAGGGTATATGGATCAACTACTTAAAGAAGAGGTAGATGAACTGTGTCTAGTCACATATAATTCTTGTTTTATCAAAATAATTCCAAAAGAAAAAAATTCAGAGTTGTGCATTACAGATATAGATAAATACAGACCTATTGCCTTAATCAATTCTGATGTCAAGCTCTTGCAGAAAATTTTATTGAAGAGAATCACTNNAGCAGTATTTATGAAGCTCCCAGAAGGACTATACAGAGTTAAGGGACAGACTAGTTCTAAAGCTTTGATGATTCTTCATGCTGTTTTCAGCTTGAGATATAAGAAGAGTAGGTCAGATAATGATTAAAGTGGACATGTCAAATGCTTTCACATTTGTCAATATCACCTACCTTCAGGAGATTCTATATGGATTAATAGGTAATAATAGAACTTCAAGATTAATTATTTATCTAATTAAGAACAAATCTATAGCATTTCTGAATAATAAAATTTATTCCCATTTTGATGGGTTGGAGGGTGCAATTATACAGGGGTCCCCCCTTTCGTCATTAATGTATTCTGTCTATATGAATGATTTGTATGCAAAGTTGAAGAAAGTTACTAAAGGAATCTGGATCCTGAATAAATTATTAAAAGTGAGCATTGTGACTTACATTGATGATCTTAATGTAATGGTTTCTACTATGTCCAAGGTTACAAGTGTCTATAGAGTTCTTAAAATAATTTTGTGCAAACTACTGGTTCCAAAATAATCTTTAGCAAGTCCTATGTTTGGGATGTAAAAAAAGGGAAGGTGATACCTTTTAGAGAAATGCTTGGTTTACATTCTAAGATACTTGGAATACCATNGCAAGTCCTATGTTTGGGATGTAAAAAAAGGGAAGGTGATACCTTTTAGAGAAATGCTTGGTTTACATTCTAAGATACTTGGAATACCATTTCCCTTTGGAAATGCTAGAGATCTCCAAAAAAAGTCTTTTGGAGGAGAAATTGGTGGAGATCAAACAACTTGTGGACAAAATAACTTATTATACTTCTGGGTGGAGGCAAAGAGTTAGGTTAATTAATGTGATTATCATTCCAAAATTTACCTACTATCTTCCGTTTTGTAGAATGAATAAGAACTATGTTTCTCAATTTAATGATATTACCCAGAGATGTATCTTTGGTAAGTTTAAATATCTTGCACATTCAAAGGTGGTATTACAAACCAGAAATGGGGACTTGGATTGATTGAACTTTCTTTGTTTAATAAAGCAGTTATGTATAATTTTGTGTATATTAACATTTTCTCTGATCCTGTTTTAATGAAATTAATTGAATGGAATGGTGAAGATGCTTCCTCTTTGTTTGCTTCTTGGATTAAGAATTTCAGGGAAGAACAATATAAATTGACGTATAAACAGTTGGCTAAATTGACAATATGGAAATCTGAAGAGATTATGGGATATAGGAATTTTGATGTAAACTTAAAAAAAGGTTTGAAAGTCTTTTCTGAAGGAGCATTAGAGAATTTTATAATAAAATTTATGCTTAATATTCTTTCTACTAAAGAAAGACTATTCAAAGTTGGGATTATTAAAACCTATAATGTCGATTGCCCTCTAGGCTGTGGACAATCTGAAACTGCTGCTTATCTGGTCTGGTCGTGTCCAGAGACTGGGGGATTGATAACGGTGGTAATATAGAAAGCTTGAATCAAGTATCGCCTCATTGAGATCTGGAATATAAAAAAGTTGGATTGTATTGACAATAAGGTTATATGTGATATTCTTTGCCTTGTGGAAACTGAGATGTAGAATAGTGTTTCAGTCTCTTAACAAACAAGACTATTTGGTGAGCTTTTTATCCTTTATCCACCTGGAGTCAAGAAAGACATGTTCTCTCTGTCTCAAGAAGCTCTGAAAGAACTGTGGGACTTGGAAGTGGTCATGTAAGTAGTAAGTAAAAAATAAGGTTGTGAATTGGTACGAGTTATATTTTTTAAAAAATGAAGAGCTTTTCATATTTTATTGTATTTGTGTTTTGAATTTAGTGTGAGAATCATCTGGAGTTTACAAAACAAAAGGATAGTTTTGTAATTTCAAATACTGTAAGTCAAAATCAGAAGTTTGGTTTTGAAATTTTAATGTACATAACTGAAGTTTTATAATAATAATAATAATAATAATAA
>PXIH01S0063946.1:2640-13509 GCA_003024985.2 Euperipatoides rowelli
GGTTAAAACCAGTGGTTTAAACCACCCCGGCCAAAACTCGCCAACCCTGGTAATAAGAGTGCCATGTAAAAATTTTCATTTCACCATCTGACATTATTATGCTCTGGTGTCATTTTTATGTGTTTTACGTCAATATAGATAAATATAGCTTCTGTAAATAGCGTTGAATCCTCATAAACAGAACGAAAGAGGCCTGTAAATTAAAAATGAAAGTTTTAACTTATACGGCACTCTTACTTGGCACATATATCAGCCAAACTTTATTGATGTGTGATGTCATGTTTTTGTGTGTACCAGTCAATTTCCTAAAGTTTTGGGAAGCATGTCCAAGTAAGGGTGCCGTTTTGAAAAACAATCTTTTTAAGGAATTCTGATTCTATCCAAACAAGAGTGCCTGGTCAGTTTTGCAATGCATTGTGGTAAATCTAAAGTTTACTAGCATGGAGCCGAACAAGAGCGTCCCACCCCCTCCCATTTCCCCTTAAATGTATGATAAAAACGCATGTGCCCTTGCTCGGCATTTTATGGTATTGAAATCACTAAATTTAGGTCCAATGAAAGAACAGAAATAAAATATTATAAAAAAATTAAATTGACTAGGATTGTTGAGATTCAATGTACACAAGTTCTAAGATAAATCCTTCAAGTTGTCCTGATCCAATAATAAAAGAAATAGTTAAATAAAAATTGCATAATTTTCAGACCTATAGTAGCCTCTTCTCATTCTTGTATCGGAGAACTCTCACAGTGGATAATGAAAAAAAGTTAACAAATTTATAGTAAAAACATATTAGAATTTAAAACAAATATTAAAAAACTAAAAATTAATGAAAACTATTTTGCTACTGACATGTTTTCAATTATTGATGTGGATTCTACTACAAATTACATTACGGTATGTCAAATACAATTTTGATAAAAACAAAAAATACCTTTGTGTCTATTAAACGGCTTATTGTAAGTTTGTACTTAGGACGTAATTTCTACATATAATGGTAAAATTTCCCAACAAAAAAGAGATATTTGAATAGGAATCGCCATTTCATCAATATATGCTAATATTTATATGGGAAAACTAGAAAAATATTTTAACAAAGACAAGTCTAGGTATAATTTGTTATGCAAGATTTATGGATTACGGTACCTTTATTTCCTAAAAAATTAAAAAAATCCGAATGCCAAAAATTCAGACCACCTGAGAAATCATCTTTCTTTAAGTGAACAAACAGAAAGATGCAGTGATGTTCTTTCATGTATCTCTATTTCTACTTACTGTACGTCCTACAACATAGTAAACGATGTTGTAAATAAAACACCTTGAAGCTTGAAATTATAAAAAAAATTTAAAATAAACCATAGTAATTCACATTACACACAAAAAAATTAAAATAATGGACAATATTAAAATAAATATCACAAATAACATTAAAAATCAATCAATGAGAAGGATGAACCTGGTGTATAAGTTTATTCCTATACGATTTTAAATAATTTATTAGGCCACCTGATAATATAAATTTCATAAATCAGTTAAATGTGCTTGAAAAAAAAAGGGAAAGGCTAGACCCGTCAGCAAACTTGACCAGTGATCGTTATATTGAATTGAATTTTGTGTGTTTATTTGGAAAATAAATTAGGCTAATCACTACAAATTTAACTCTGTTACACAAAAAATGAAACATGTACAAACATTTTTCAAAATTTTCTTCTTTCTTTAGGCTTTCAATGCCTCTTATTTTTATTCAATGTCCCCAATTTCACCTGGGGCTAGTAATGCCCCTCCTGGATCACTCCAGCGCCCCCTGGGGGGCGGGGCGTTTTTGCCCACTTTGGGAAAGTAACTTTAGTGGATTTACTGTAAATTCTGTAAGTAATTCAGAACATCGGTTTAAAATATTGTTATATAATTTTGAACTGTTTTCTTCTTTGGGATGTATTAAAAGACATACAGCCAAACACTATTCTTAACGGAGGGTACTATTCCAAATTTTTGCAAACGTCATGCAGTTCCTTTTACTCTTTTGCCAGCAAATGAAAAACAATTGGTTAAACTACAGAAACAGAGCATACTAACTCCCATTAAATTTTCTGATTGAGCAGCCCCAATTTTGCCAATAATAAAGAAAAATGGAGATATTAGAATTTGTGGGGATTACAAAATTTGATTAAACACAAATTTGAAAATAAATATCCCCTGCCCATTATTGATTAAAACTTTTAGCTAAGTTACAGTATCTGGAGGAAATTTTTTTTTCAAAGTTGGATCTATCTCAAGCCTACAGCAGCTAAAAAGGGAAGTATATTCTGCTTTAAAGTGCTTAACATATTACTCAGTGTTAGCCGCCCATTTATCTTTTGGTATAGCCTCTGCGCCAGCAATTTTCCAACAAGTCATGGACAGCATTCTCGCTAGAATCCAAAATATTGCATGTTATATTGGTGATATTATTGAGTACGACTAAAGACAAATACCTTGTCGACCTCAAAATGCACTCCATGCCTTATTAAATACAGTAATTCATATAAATTTAAATAAATGGGATTTTTTTAAGGGAGAGATAGAGTACCGTGATTAATGCAGAGGGGGTCCATTTCTCTACAGCTAACCTTATCAGAAAACTGTGGATCAACTTTGCTCCATTTTAGGATTAATATGCTATTAGAGGAAATTTATTTCAGCTTTACGATCTAAAGTTTCTAATTTAAACAAACTGTTGTGCAAAAATACAAAATGGGTTTTGGACTCTGTGGCATGCCAGGAATTTAATATACCTGTAATAAAAAAGGCAATCACATCTGATATTGTACTTACACATTATGACCCTACCCTTCCCATCATTGTAGCCTCTGATGCTTCACCCTGGGGTTTATGCGCAGTACTATCATATGCCTACCCGGATGGATTTGAAATACCTATAATGTTTGCTTCCTGTTCGTTGGCAGCTGCTGAAAATAATTAAATTAGACCAGGAAGTTTTAGAGATAATTTTTGCCGTCAAAAAATTCCATTTATTTTTGGAAGACAGTTTATTTTGTATATTGACCACAAACCATTAACTTGTATACTCAAGATGGAAAGAAGATACCACCATTAGCTACCGCATGCTTACAACGATGGGCGATAATATTAGCATTGTACAATTATGGCATTGTTCATAAAACCATTTGCTAAGTTATTGGGAGTAGCGGTTAAGATTGTAGTGGACAATGGGTGAGCATATGCCAAGTCAGTGTTACCTCTATAAAAAAAAAAATATGCCAGAATTTAGTTAAGCATAGCTACTATGATTTTTAAATTATTGTTTATTAGTAAGATCAGGACAAATGCAAATATATATGCATTATATTATTTGTGATACTCATTATTTAAATAAACTTCTAAGTATTCTCCAAACCTAATCCAATTATATTAATTTTCAAGCATAAGCAATGTTATTTAATTGTCTTGAATCAGTATTGAATAAAATATTTAAAAAAATTTATTAAGAGAATTTGGCCTTTATTAAAAATGTGTGTCAATGGAATTGAGCGGAACCTGTGTGTCACACTATACTCAAATGATTCAGCAGAAACTCTAGTTATTGAAAAGATTGCTTTAGCCTAATGGCTGGTTTTTCTCTTCTTTTTCTTTCAGTTATGGCTAATAATCAAGGTCCTGATTTTGATGATATTCCAGAAGTGAGCCTACCAAAACTGCCTGTTGATGCGATACCAGAACACAATAAAAACAATGATCAAAACTCACCAAAAACTAACAAATGTTTTGATAATCCACTTCTACATTTATCTTCATCAATGACTATAATGAATGAACCTCAAAATAAGGAAACTGATGTTAAAAACATTGGACGATCCAACAAATCCTTAAAGGTATCATTTTCTTTGAACGCTAAACCTGAATTAATTACTCTCACACCAATTTCTCCCAAAGTTGGATCGTTGGCGATTACCTCTTCAACATCACTTTTCTCTCTCTCCTTTTCACCAAGATCCAAAATCTCTCAGAATGATATACCTCAAGCAATTTCAAATTCAGAGTTTTTAAAATTGACTGCCTCTTCATCTAATTTTACCTCTGATTTGTCTCACAAACTAATTATCAAAAGAGTCCTTCCTCCTTATAGAGCACCTTCACCTCCTAAAATGTTTAACATAAAAATCCCTATAGGAGGTTATCGCTGTTTGGACTGTTTTGATGTTTTCTCATTGGCGAACAGTTTGTCTGAACATTTGCAACGCCGTAGCATGAAAATACTTATTGACTGTGAATATTGTAAAAAAAATCTAACTTTTTATAATCGTTGTAGTCTTTTAGAACATTATCGTTATCATAAGTGTTTTAAACAGAATTTAAATTTAGATAATTGTATCATTGCCCCGCTTTCTCAGAATTCTATAACTAGTGTTTCTGATATTAGCAAAAGTAATTCACTTTGCATAAACAATATGTCAAGTAAAGATAATGAAACATTAAATTGTAAGTGCACTGAATGTGCTGAAATATTTGATAACTTCCAAGACTTAGAAGATCACTTTAGAGGACAAATATCTGCTCTTTCTGGTAATCTGTGTGATATATGTCAACTTATATGCCCAACTAAATGTAGTCTCTCTGCACATCACCGAATTCATGCACAGCAAACTCCATGTATATGTCCTGAATGTGGGTGTATTGTAGACGAATGGCATGTTTTTCAACATCATCTTTTAATTAAATGCATGCATTTTTCTCGAACCGTAGGTTATAAATGCTCTGTGTGTTTTATAATCTACCCTAATATGGTTTTATTAAAGCACCATATGTTTGATTCTCATTCAGAAGCGTATTATAAGTGTCAGGTTTGCTCCATGGTTTTTAAAACAATCACAAATTTTGAATTACATAAACAAGTGCATGCTAACAGAACAATATCTTTCAAACTGGTTTTTAAATGTCCCATCTGTAAAAAAGTATTTGATAGTAGTGATTATCTCCATAGTCATTCTGATGTCCATTTAGCTCAGCTAGCCAAATCCTGTTTGTATATGTTTAAGTGTTTAGAATGTTTTGCACTGCTAGATAACAAAGCTCTATTATGCAGTCACATGAGAACTTTTCATACTCAGTTATCACTAAAGGAGATTTGCTTGACATGTGGGTCCCTGTTCCAGAATAAACGAGTTTTAAATGAACACTACCAGTTACTCCATGCAGAAAAAATAGATTCATCAAAAAGCATACCACCAGTCCTGATTAATTGTGAAGATTGTTCTATGATATTTTCTAGTCCAAACTCACTTCTTACTCATAGGAATAACTGTCACCTTTACAAATGCTGTGCATGTTACAATATGTTTAAAGGTGCGAAGGATTTAAGCGAACATGGCAAGCGTCATTTAGAAGCTGGTTTGTTTATTTGCTTACTTTGCTCCAACCTTGTTTTGAATCTTCGAGAAACTCTTTCAAAACATTTGACGACACATTCAGAAGCCGATATTGGAAAACCTTGTCACCATTGTAATACCACTTTTGTCAATAAAGAAGAGATGTTAAATCATCTAAAAAATCTACATTTTCTTGCTGCTCTTTCTTGCCCTAAATGTGATGTTAAATTTGAAACTGAAATTGGTCGAAGTTGTCACATTGAGATTGTTCATAAAGAACATAAACAACGGCTTACCTGTTGGTTTTGCAAGGGAACTGATTTTAGTGAACTTGCTTTATTAAAAGAGCACATTAATTCAAGTCATAAAATTCCTCTCAAAGAAATCGATTTTTCCAAATTGTATCAGAACTGTAGGAAAAAAACCCCGAAATTACCAGGTAAAAAAGAATCAAGTAAAAGATCTGCTGAAAATACACTAGCAAATGATTCAAAAAAATTAGCTATTGATGGATAAATTATTTAGTTTTAAACCTGATGAAACTTTTTAGAATGAATCCTCTACTAATTTCCAGAATTTATTTTTCAACACAAAAATATAATAATTGATATTCGTTGTTAAGAATGTTTTTTTTTTTTTAATTATTCTACTGATTCATTATAGAAATTTAGAAGTAAGTCCTTTAAAATAGCTTAGTCCATAACCTGATAGTATTAACCTTGAAATATGTTTACTAAATTGCTAAATTATACTTTTGATGATGAATCATTAACTCATATAGAAACATTTTCATTGATATTTAAATGATACAGTTTTAAAGCCAAAAGAGTGGTCATGCAAAATTTATCAAATATTATTCTTTGATATGGGTTTTATTACCTTACCTATGATATTATGTTAATGCAACAACCTCTACCCTACTGTGAGGGTGGTGGAGACTATTAGGTCGTCTCCTTGCTGATGTGTCTTGATAGGTTGAAAACAGTAAGCTATGCACAACCCAATAAGATCACAGAAGCCAAATTCCAACCTTATAAATAGAATAGCTTGTCTTCCAAGTTTTTTTTTTTATATTTAATTAACCTTCCTCTTCCCATTTTATTAGTATTCACCTATCTGTGGCCATTTAGTTTAACTCCATTTTAATTGAAATTTTGATTCTTCAGAGAAATATTTGGCATTGTCAAATTTGCCACAGAGTTGAATATGTTTAGGGATAATAAATTATAATGATTATTTATAGTTGATTAATTGCCACACATACTGTATTTTGCCATATTATTGTTGAATTTTAAACATGTAACATTTTTAGTCTTCTGTTATCATTATCTTGTCATTTATTTGAAATGTTTCTTGTTATAATATACTGCCTAAATAAAAATGTAATGTTTTCTACAATTTGTTATTTGAGCATTATTTATGATAACTCAAAACTTTGATTTTGATAGTTACAGTAAATCATCATGAAGAATAAAACAATAGAAATGTCTGTGGCGAAGAGTAGTAGCCCAGTCGAAGAGTAGTAGCCCAGTCGGTAACATCCTGAGCTGCTGTTTCTCAAGACACAGATCCTGGGGACAGGTTACATCCCCGGGAGCTACAGTACCGTTCCAGTTTTTTCGTACTCGGTTGCCAGGGAACGCTTTTTCCAACACACTTTCGATAGTCAAATGTCGTGGGTGGAGAATTGCGCCTACCAAACCCGTCTTAAAAATGTTAGCCTGGAGCCGGGATTCGGGCGCTTTATAAGAACCATTCTCTTAATTCCAGATAATTCAAAAAAGGAAAGAATTAAAAAAAAAAAAAAATAGAAATGTCTGTATGTTACAATGATGTTTGTTACTCCTCAACCACTCATCCTAGCACAATGATTTACTTGAAAGCCCAGCTAAAACAGATACGACCGATGCTTTTTGGGACTCCCTATGACCTTTCCTGCACTGGGGATGAATTTTTGAAAATTTAGGGTCAAAAATGATTTAAAATTTACTGGACAACTGGATAGCAAACTTTGAAGCTCCCAAAATTCCAGAAACAGACGGATACATTTTTTAAACTTATTTGTAGCCACTGAATGACTTCTTTCGCTAGTATTCTATAAAGGCCTATAGATTCATATTTTTTTCTTTGTTTTGAATAATTGATACTTTATAGTTACACTGTACATGTGTGTATATTATACTCCTGTAACCTGTGTATATTATACTGTAGGAGAGGGAGGGCCACCATGAGGCATGGGTCACAGTTAGCTCAGTTTTGCTATCTAATTTGGAAATTGAACCAAAGTTCTTTTAAATGGCAATTACTAGAACTGCTTAGTAGTGCTTACCCACAATCCTATTTGCAAATGGCTGTCCGTTCTTAGATGTGTTATTAAATAATTTAAGATTTTAGTTGTTGAAAGTAGTTTAAACGAATATTATTATTATTGACCACCTTTATTGTTAATCATTCTGTTAGAATTAATTGAAGTTATATATTTAGTAGTAATTTAAAAAAAAAAAAAAAACTTGCTAAAAATCATGGAGGTAAGCCTACTAGTAAAATGCATTGGAATATTTTTTTTTTTTTTTTTTTTTAAAATAGTATTTCCTGATGTCAGATCTAATGTGTAGAAATCAATTGATTCTTTGGCCATAGAAATTCACAATAATTGACAAACATTTAACAATTAAAATTGCATACTGTGATTTCTTATCCTTGATCTTTTTATACACCTACTGTATTTCCTCCCTTTCCATAACTACCCCCTCCCTCATAGGATTTATTTAATAAATTATTTTAATAAATTATAAAAGTGACCAATTTAAATGAATTTCTTAAAATTACGTTTTATTAAAGCATTGAAAAATAATTTCATATTAATCCCCACCCCCCACCCAAAAAAATTATTAGAGCCAATTTCATTTGACACCTTAAAAATGAGCGTGTAGTGTGTGTGTGTGATAAGGAAAGCTCTGCCCTAGACAAGATACATTTCTCTTTTCTGAAAAATTGGGTGCTTCAGTGTTGTACTGGCTTAAAAAGGCCCCCATTGTCACAGATTAAAACACTCCCCATTCCCCCAGTGGAAAGTGGATTTTTTTGTGGCGAATGGTGTCGTGTATGGCGGAGGTTGCTAGTACAGTTTTGCCTGAATGTTATCAGTTGGGGGGGGGGGGGTGCTGTAAGCCCCACAACTAGGTCCAGGGTCGGGTCTCTGGAAGCTGTTAGTTTTTAAGGTTTTTAAATGTTACTTAAGATGAGCTCTGCTAATACTTAAAAATACTGCAATTTAAAATAACATACAAAAAGTTCTATTCATTAAAAAAATATTATTTTCCTATTTTTATAATAATGAAATTATTCATTTTTATTTTATAGGTTTGTTTTTCATTTGCTGTATTTTATTTCACCTCTTTCAATACAATGCATATAGTTTATGGACTTTGAAACACTGTTTTACAAAATGTAAATGATTTTGCAATTTTTAATGTTTGACTGCTTGTACAAAAAAGTTTTATCTTTACAAATGTAGGTATAAATTTATAATTTTGAAAATAATTTGACTATAAAATCTTGACAGGAAATAAATAATTTAAAGACTGGTTTTGAACCATTTTTATTATCATTACGGGAATAATAGCTTGCTGTATACTAATATAAAATGTACTACAGGGTAATTAGCATTATCACACATCCTATCTAATCTTTATTCTCATTTAAATGACAAACTTATTTTTGCAGTGTGAATGTAAAAGAAAATCCAGAAGTTGGGAGAAAAGTCAAAGATAGATTACTTTTGAATTGTATGCAGTCTCCAAATAAGAACACTAAAAAAAATTGTGGGTGGGAGAGAGCTTTAGGCCACCAATCTTGGCTGGCCAACACTAAATTTTGAAAGGAAACGCTAAATATGTAGGCTAGATGTAGTTACCTATGTATGTAGACATAATTTAGAGTACATTATTTACTCAGAAGTCCAATTTTGTCTTTTTTTCTGAGTGTAAATTTGTGGATATTTTGTTTGCTTGATCTGAACTGACAATCTTATTCTTAGTGTCACAGTGCTCTATCACCATGGAAATATTCTACATAGTCTCTATAACATTCAACCCTTTCGTTGTATATGCTACTCCTAAACCATATCTTTGTATGATATTTTGCAAAGACTTCTGATTAGCTATATCAATTTCCACACCATTCTGAATTTTTTTTTTGGTACATCAACACGATTCTGTGCTGCTGCTAGTACTGCTTTGTCCAGTCTAACATGATGAGCACGTGTTAGACGAACATCATTCATTTTTGCTTAAGATTTTGTTTCCCTGTTGAACCGGAGTTTCATTCTGATCAATAATAAAGATCACATTTTTAATTTTCAAACTAGAATCAATGCTATCATGGCCATACTTTTCATTTTATAATGATAATTGCTTTAGACCATTTTTCACAATGTTCATTAAGATCTGCTAGATAGCATAAAAAGTGGTCGAATTAGATTTTTGTATGAAGTAATTGAAGATGGATTTGCTCAAATGCGTAACTACTTGACCACCAAGTCCATTTTTAACTAGAACGAATATTTGAGATCATTCCTTTCTCACAAACGTTTTGAAGCCTCATTTCAAATTCAAATTCAAATCTTATTATGTTTTAATATTGCTGTATGGTAAATTACAAGTCTTTGTTCTTTGCATGGGATCACTTCATGCTGCCACTACTGAAACAAGAACATAGCCTACCAAAGTTTCTACAACTTGTCAAATTGTGATTTTAGTTTTTAGCAACAGTTCACAGATATATCAATGTAATTTTTGACATCCATCCATTTTTGGACTTAAATTTTCATCTCTATCTGTATTCTATCTTTAACCCTTTCCACTCCAAATTAAAATTGCATTGATTGCATTCTTTTAAATCCCCTGATTTTAATTTTAGTTTCTTTTAAAAATCATTTGGTATGATTAAAAACAAATAAATTTTAGTTCTTTTAAACATAAATTTTATCAATTAGAAGCGTTTTTGAGGCTAACAGTGATTGTTCAATTGCCAATTTGTAAAAAGGAAATGTCTAACTATATTTGACAGTGGAATGGAAAGGGTTAAAGAATAAACGAAATAACTTTAGTTCATTTTTAAAAATAAATTTCCTAATGGAAATCTGCCTTTTATTTACAATATATAGGAACAAAGATTACATTCTTCTAATTTAACTCGATTCATATACAGTACGTAGCCCTTCACAGGGCTCAAATTTCATGGTAGCCCGGTAGCCCATATATACCAAAAAAAAAAATTGGGGCTACCATATTATGAACAATAGTAGCCTGGATTGGCTACTAAAATTAGTTTATTTTTAAAAAAAAAATTGCTTTTTGAAATTAACGATAAATTATTTAGCAATAAAAACCCCACCAGTTCAAACCCTCCAAAATAAATAAAAAAAATTAAAAATATAGTCTCGGGCAAAATGGCCGATGACAATTTTATCTTAAAGAGTTATTTAGAAAATAACTGTTCATC
>PXIH01S0064190.1:11247-22962 GCA_003024985.2 Euperipatoides rowelli
AAAATTTTTAAAAAAAATATTTTAAATTAATGGACAAATATTATCATGTATTGTAGGGAATATTTTGCTTTTTTATTTTTTAACTTATATACTGTGCTATGAATACATTACATTTAGTGAATTATGGCGCCCTCTAGTGAGCCAGAATAAGGGTGGTCGCCCTTCTCGCCCGCCCCTAAGGCCGGGCCTGATTTTCATGCAAATTATGAAATAACCGCAATTTTTTGAAGATTTTTTTTTAAATGCTACGAAAATACTATTTTTCAGTTTGAAAATGCTATAAGATTATTTTTAAAATGCTACAAATGTCCGTCCCTACTCATGAGCAAACAATGAAAATTTCAACTTGAACCCTATAGTCAAGCCAAATTAGAAATATCCCACACGAAAGAATTCAAGTTTTGTAATAACTCTAAAAAAAATTTAAAAGCGCACTTAGTCCTATTCTGGGCCTTATTATTTGGAATGTAGTAATAAACAATATCTCTAACAGATCGATATTGGATAACATATCATTATTGGATGTGTTTATGAGTCGGAAATTCGCGCTCATGAATCACTCAAGATTTCTATCTTGAGCTCTTCTTTTTTAGTAGCCTACTTACTATTCCCTGATGTTAGCCCATTCCTTAGGGTCATCCAGCTATTCTTTCCATGGTATTTCCCTTCCTTATTACCTTTCTGTCCATCCCTCAAATGTTGTTACTAGTATAATTCGGGCAGATCCTCTCAAAGCATGCCTCGCATATTTCCATTTCTTTTTTTTTTCATCCAGAAGGCTATAACCACCTCTACATACTTTCTCATTTCTGATCAAATCTGTCAATATTTTTCTCGCACACCAGATATCAAAAGCATTGATCTTCTTTTCCGAGTCTTTGGTTCAAGTCCAAGTTTCATATCAGAAAACTGATCAAACGTAGCATTTTAATATCTTCAACTTTAAATATTTGTTAACGTTTCTTCTTAAATGTTATATTTGTTACCAAAATTCTGATTTTGCCATTCTTATCCTTTTTGAATTTCTATTGAATTCTTTCAGGTTCCATTATCAAGCTGCCCAAAGATTTAAATTCCTTCATCTGTTCTACTTCCATTTCATCTTGCATTAATGTACTTTGTTACCAATGACTAATTTTTTTGTCTCCCCTATATTAATATTCATTCTTCATTGTGTTCCAATTATATTAATCTTTAGCAATGCTCTTTACAATTCTGCCATACTTTTCGTGAGAATGGCATTATATTCTCTATGTTTAAAATAGAGGGAGACCACAAATATCATAGCCTTACACCAGTTTTCTTCAAACCAATCAGTGAAATTCTTATTTATCCTAAATAATAATTTAAAAAAAAATAACACACTAGTCTCAATATAATCTCTAAAAAGTTTAAAGCATTAATTTTTTTTTTAAAAAAAAAAAACTCTCTCTAGGATTCAAGAATGATGTCTGTGCATCCAAAGTGATTTTTTTTTAAAAATTTCATAAGTTACTGAGATACAGCTTTTCACTAATTGTTTGATCCTTGTCTAGAGATCCAAAATTAAATTCGGCATGTCCACTTTTCTGTCAGTTTTCTTTAAAACCAGTTATTGAAATGTAGTTTTAAGGTAATAGTTTGTTCATAATCAAAAGTTAATTGTAATTAGATTTCACACATGGAGACTTGGCACATCAGGGCCAATTTCTTTCAAAGCCATAACAGATATGTAGTTTTCCTAATTAACATAATCTAGGATGAAAACTTACTGCAGCTCATTTTCTTCATTAAAAGTATAATTTAAAATATAATTTTTCATTTCCATACATATTGAATAGGAAATCTTACTGTAATGATATGAATGAGTGCCAAATATTTTATGCACTTTGAAGTGAAGTATGCGCGTGAGTTTTATTATAATCACCATGTTGAATTCAAATTGTGCTAAAATAGTGTTCTCATACTTTGGAAAGAGTAAAAAAATTACTTACAACAAAGTGATTGCCTAATCCATAATTTGTAGAAACATGCCCCTACTCTGTACTAACTTAACAAGTATAGTGAAAAAACAATTTTTTTTTTTTTTTTCATTTTTAGAACTTTTAACATTGAATTAATTGCAGCAAAATACAGAGGATAAATCTAACCAATGATCAGATGGTGTCCTTTGACATTGCCGTTACAATCTTATGGATTTAAAACATTTAGCTATGGTCAAACTCATTATGTACCATTTCCAAGAACTGAGGGGAAATGTAAGCTTCTCATATGGTTAATGAAAATTGAAATTTAAGTTTCTTGTAAAGAATCCAGTTAAATTTAAAGATGAAGATTAATAAAAAAAAAAATCCTCACCTAAATTAAAAAAATCATAAAATTAACACTATTCTTCTAGGAGTTTCATATTAGATTAATTCAAATGGCATTGGCTTTCATTT
Source organism: Euperipatoides rowelli (assembly GCA_003024985.2). Lineage (NCBI taxonomy): Eukaryota > Metazoa > Onychophora > Udeonychophora > Euonychophora > Peripatopsidae > Euperipatoides > Euperipatoides rowelli. The sequence continues at coordinate 13,668 of PXIH01S0064190.1, forward strand.
TCAAGCAAAAGGGTTCTAAATATTTTATTAAAAAAAAAACTGACTTTTGAAAATTGCACCACTAGTGACAATTGTGTATTTGGGAAGCAAAGAATTAAAACCAATAATATTGAATTTAATTCGATTCATTCAATTTTAATTTTTGGGTTGACAATACTAAATATTAGTGAGAAACAATGCTGTTAAATTTCAACATGCTTTGACTAGTTTCAACAAAATCACTTTAATCTATATAAAACTATTACAAAAATGTGAAGTAATATGTCCTAACCTTCTTACTTGCCAGGGTTACTTGGGCATCAGGATTCCTGATCTTGTGTCCTTCATCCAAAATGATATAATGCCAGTCTAACTTGACTAGGCTCTCTTGATGGATGGTCATCCCAGAGTATGAGGTGATCAAAATTCCATTACTCTTATTGATGTTTCTCATTAATGTGTACTGAAAATGAGAAATACAAAAAATATAATTTAGTCTACTTGTGCTATTAAAAACTATTTTTTTTTTAGGAGAGGGAGTATTAAGCTAAAGTTTTAATTTTCCATAAAATAATTAATTATTAGACAGTTATAATCTTTCATACCTTATTTCCTGAATAAGATCCAGAGTCATGGAGAATAGCTACCCTAAATGCTGGCCACCAGGTTTGAAATTCTTTCAGCCACTGAGACATAACTGTGGCAGGACATACAATGATTGAAGGTCCTAGTCCTTGATATCTATTTAAATCATGAAAAAAACAATATATAGTTTATATACACAATATACAAAATATAAATGTACTATGTGCATCTATGTATAGAACATATACAAAATATATTTACTGTATATAAATACAGTATACTGTATACTGTATAATATAGTATATACTGTACAATGCGGCATACATGGTGTGGAATAGAATTAAATTAACGATGATGGATTTTACTATATATGTTGAGTTGAGGGAGATGATGATACTGCTATGATATGGTTGAATTAGAAATAGGAAAACTGGGTAGCAGGTACCTGCTACCAATCCCTAATAACTAAGCCTATTGTAAAGAAGCATTTAAATAAATACTAAAAATTAAAAAAAATTAGTAAATTTAAACAATTTGATTAATTTATTGTATTAAACTATTCCAAGGAAGGCCATTATAAGAGTCAAGAGTAACAAAAGACAAGGCTTAACTTCACCCAAAAACAATATGTAGGCAATCCATCCAATCAGAACAAATGATAAAAGAACTATGAACTATACACATGAGGCTCACACTCTACAGAAGAAAAAATAGAGATCATATTCTGAATAACAATAAATTGCACAATATGATATGTTTAAGTACCGGAGCGTACTCGAATCACATAAAGAACTGACTGTAATCATGTAATTCTCTTTCTGTTGATGTACCCAGATTACATATGTCTTATTTGTTACGATTCTTACGCTATGGAATCCCATAATAGTGAAAGGCCTATAATATTTATCTGGAGAACATTCAATCCGTACCTAAGTCACAACCTGCCAACCAAGGCACTGACGTCGCTCCTGTATGCCGTATAATAACCTTCCTCTGTGATCCTCCCTCCCTGAACCTGCAACTCTGAATAGATAGGAACTGAACCCCTCAAATCTGTCCCGGCTGGATAAGCTTTCATTATTCTAGCACACATAATATATCTTGATTTAATAAATAATATAATAAGTACCCTACAGTTGTTGTTGTTAATATTAATATTTAATTCAGTTGGTATTCCCTTATCAGTTTTCTGAGTGCCAAAGACTAAACCTTTTAGAAATATGTCCTAAGCGCCGATAAGAGAAGCTCGGCTTGAAACTGAAATTGAAGTTTAAATCACTTTATTAGACCAAACAAATGAAAACAATAATAATACAACGGCAGCAACTCACTGCATAAGGCAGATATAATAGAAAAACCCATGAAATTAAACTATGCTACAATTAATACCAGCAGAGAACAGTGCATACTGTACTCTTTGGAAATAGTCTTTGCCAAATCCAACTGAAATAATAAAAATAAATTGAGAATAGTTCTGTTGGAAATAGCGAAACACATTTTTCAAGCATTTATTGCAGAAATAAATTAGCATTAATATGCCCGTTCAAGGAGAGTTGTTTGTTTTGCACATTGTTTACAATCTGTGGTTAATCATGCCACGTTAAATACATTTACTATGAAATAGCAAAAGCCTCATTATGAAAGTAAACAAATGTGCAAAGACAACACAGTTTATTCCCTGCACGAGCCAATTAATGAGAACAAACCAAAATAGCAATGTGTTACATCATTCCCCCAAATATAAAAATTTCACCCATAAATTTAAAAAAAAAAAAAATGGAAAAATTTTAAAGTACAACCTGAGATTTACAAGTTTTTTTTAAACATAACACTCGAAAGAGCAACTAAATTCAAGTGATTATGAGTAGAGATTTGAATGTTTTTTTAATAATACTCCAGAATAGCAACCAATATGGGAGCGGACAGAATGCGACTAGGAACAAAGCCCTAGAAGAGCAACCAAAAAATTTTATGACCGCAGTTTCCAAAATAAAAGTTATGTTTTTCTAAACTACATTAATGTACATTTCTTTTCAAAATGGATTTTGAAATAAAATGTACACTACAGTATTTAATATTATCATTAATATTAACAATTTTTTTTTTTAAATTCTCAAGTCTAATTTTAGTAGCTAAAATGGGCTGCTAACATTCATAATATGGTAGCCAGAAGTTTTCTTTTGGTAGATATGGGCTAATGGGAATTTCGAAACCTGATATATATACAGTATATACCGTTTATTATAAACTATAAAGAATGCTTAAATTCATTTTTAAAATTGTCATACTAATTTGCATGTGTAAAGGAACAGCTGATTTTTGTTTATTTGTTTACTCTTGTACAATGACCTTTCTATATTTAATAGTGAAATTTTTTTTTTTTTTTTTTTTTTTNTNTNTTNTTTTTNTANAAATAACATATAGGCTAGGCCTAGTATAGTCTATCAGATATTTTCCTCAAGGCAAACCTAATGTTATTTAGATTATATCTGTAAAATTTGCTTTTAGTTAGGCAATATTTTTATATGCAAATTATAGTGTAGGCCAGGGTAATAGAGGAATAAATAAAGTAACTTCTTTAATTAAGCTTTCCTCAGTTCAAAATATTTTATTTGGATTAATAATGTTTTCATTAGTAGAAATTTAATTTAGGTAATAAAACTCAATTAATGCTTATTTTATAGTTATTGTATTCTATTTTCGATCAAAAATAATTAAAAAAACTGCAAGGATGATGAAACATTCTACTAAAGATTTATTGTTGTTGTTTAAAGCATTCTTTTATTAATGAAAAGTCCTCCTTTAAAATATCACTAAGGAAACACTCCCCCCCCCCCCATTATTTTCTACAATTAATATCAAAATAAAATATAAATAGCTAGAATATTGACCACAAGTCACCATAAAGAATTTAAAAACAATATTGTTTGAACTGTAGACTATGCATTATTTTTCTTTATAATTTTTTTTTTTTTAAAATACTGAATTAAAGGTTTGGCCTTCAACTTTAAATAAATTAAAATGAATATTGAAGTGTATTTTACTTATGAAGTTTGTAACTATTTAAAAAAATTAGGGACATTTTGCATCCCGGTCAGGTCTTTAGGGGACACTGGGACATTTCTTAATAATGGTGTTGCCCAGGTTAATTCGGGACGAATGGTATCTCTATATACTGTATATGCAATATATACAGAATATACTGTATGTATATGCTGCATTTGTAAATTCATTACATTAGTTGAGAAGAGTTCTTTTTTAATTGTGCAAACCATTAAAATTGTTTTAAACAGAGAGTATAACCAGGGCATATTTACCGAGGAATTTTATTTTTTTACTTATTTAGAAAGAAATTTGAAATATTTTTGAATAAACTAAGAAAATTATTACTTCAATATTAGTTATACTGATTACAATGTACAGTAAACACAGCACACTAGTGTTAGGCAAAGTACTAATTTANGAATAAACTAAGAAAATTATTACTTCAATATTAGTTATACTGATTACAATGTACAGTAAACACAGCACACTAGTGTTAGGCAAAGTACTAATTTAATAATCGATTAAGAACCAGTACTAATTGACAGTGAACTTATTATATATACAGTATATATATATATATATATATTTTAAATTAAAAAATTTACAAAAGTTTAAAGTAATATAGCCAATAAATTTGGAAAATGATCTGATTAAGACAGAAGTATGAAAATTATTATAGTACCTGTTCATATTTACTCTAGACATATCATTTGGGTTTACCACAGTAAATACAAGTAAGTAATCATCAGATATTTTTTGCTTATATATCTGATTTGAATAAGTTATTATTGATTATAATATTTACAACATTCAACTTCTTCATTAAAGTAGGCTTTTCTTGAATTTGTGATGATAAGTTATTATTGATTATAATATTTATAATTTATTAATTATATCTTTTCATACTTAGCCTGTTGCCTTCAAGTAGAAATATTAGCCATCTAAGTTAGCCTATCATTGATGGGTGTAAATACCAAAATGCATCGAAAAATATTACTGCTATACTGTACATAAATAAATACGCAAAATTATGATTTTTTTTTTTTGCATGTTTAGGTTAGATTAGTCAAGGAATTCTCTTGTCTATAAATTAAGCACTGAGTATAGCATTTAGTTCATTTAATTTTTATTTGTTGACATACTATCCGAATCTATAACAAACTTTACAGAAACATTTTCTCTTTGATATCTTTAAATCTTAAATACTTATGAATTATAACTTCATATAAAAATTAAATTAATTTAGAATAAATAAACAAACTTACCGGAGACTTTTTGAAGGCAAATTGCTATATCTAAGACCAGCTAAGAAAGCAATGGCTTGTATAGTTTTTCCCAAGCCCATTTCATCTCCCATAATTCCTCCTACTTGCTGAATATGCAATTCCCATAACCATCTTACTCCTGTTTTTTGATATCTGAGAGAAAAAAAAATTCTAAATGATCATTGAGAAAAATGAATATAGAAGGATGACAAATATTTTATCTTTGTATTGATTTTTAAATCAGGGTTGGAAAGTGGCCCAATCAATAAAACATTTTATTCATTATTTACTTACTGTAAAAATATAGTAATAAAATTATTACTTTGAAATAATAGAGACTAATGCAAAATATCTAGAATAACATTTTCCCAGCCAATTTTTCTTTCCTTTAATTGGATGAGAAATTTCTAGAAAAATGTTCATTTCACCGATTGCTTACATGTATTCAATAGGGTAGGGCAAGTATTTATGAGCAAGCACCAATACTAACCCATCAATTAAAAAAAAAAAGTTTTGACAGCTAAGCTGCATTATAAAGACTTTCATTATTTGTTGCAAAAGCTCCATGTAGTATTACAAAAGAAATATCATTCTTACCCATACAACTTTTTCCAAATTTTTCCAGGAATTTTAAGGCCTCCTTCAAACTCCATTTCAGATTCCTCTTCAGAATCTTCCAGCTCAGGATTTTCATATTTTAATCGTTTTTTCCAAAGTTCCTCTTCTTTATATTCTCTAAAAAAAATTTTTAAAAAAAATATTTTAAATTAATGGAAAAGTGATAAACTAAGTTAACTAGAAGCAAAAAATAAGAGATTATCAAGCACTACATGTTTTAGAAATATAAAAAAAAAAAAACTGTTTATGGAGAAAAAAAGAGGGAATAAGAGATAGAGTGATAAAGAGAGTTGGTTGGGGGTAAAAGTAAAGTTGCATTTGTTACATTTGGCTGTAAATATACTTTTGATGATAATTTTCAGCAACAGTATCAGAATCTGGAATATATTGCTGATGATATTTAGAGATTTACTGAGTTTAAAATTGAATCCAATAACATTGATAGTTCAAAATAATGCTTGGTAAATGATTTACAACCAAGGACGTATTAAAATGGACCTGTTTATACACATTACCAAGATGTTTTTTCGAGCTAAACGTTTTACCCTATTCGCTCTGGAAAATTATACAATTAACTAGATAATGCCACTAAAGTTGCATCATCACCACAAAAATCTCTTTTCTCAATCTTACAATGGTAGAGGTGTGCAATTTGATACAATTTTCATTTCCCTATCATTTACACTCAAGGAATATTGAGTAAACTTCAAGGAATATTGAGTAGACTCTGTCAAAACTAGTCAAGATTATAACACTGATCGAAGGCAAAAATACTTTTCTGAATACTGATTAGACTCCAGTGACTAGTTCAGATTCCTACAACATTGATCAAGGCTGCATTTTTTTTTTAAATTCAAGCAAAACATTTTTCTTAGACAATAATCAAATTACCTTAGCCTTGCCACATACTGTTCTTCAGAGCTGTCATCAATAAGTTTCTTGACTTTGTTAATTTTTGATTTCTTTTTAGCAGAATTGTTAACACCATTTTCATTACACTGTTTTGATTTCTTGCTTTTTCCTTTAATTGTTTGTTCAATTTCAGAAAAATCTAAAAAATATATACATACATGTACAGTATATACTGTATATACAGTAATTATTGTTTATGCTTTGAATAATAAATATAAAAATACTATCGTCAACTGTCAATAATAGTTCAGGTGTTGGTAAGATATGAAGTCTCATATCTTACCAACACCTGAACTATTTAAGTCCTCCATTAGTGTGGGACTGGCCAGATTGGCAAATCAGCAATTTTTTATTAGATCCGCCTCTCGCCCCCCCCCCCCCCCCCAATGAATGGGTTCCCAAAATACTCCATCTATCACTGTTAGATGGCCATAAAATTCATTACAATCATGTGCAATTGTGGCAAGAAAGGAGGATAATGTCAGTGTTTATTAATCAAAACTCTTAAATGAAACAAACTATTAAATTATTTATCTGTCAAGACTATATGAGGCTGAACACGTCAACAAATTAAACTACAGTATATACTTCATGTCCTTTGAAACCTATTACAGTAGTTGAATAATAATAATAATATAAAAATTGATATTTTAAATAGGCTACCACTTATTGGATAGCAATTTGTTAAGTGCTATCCAAAAAATTTAAACATACACACATGGGAATAGAAATAGACTCTACAAAGAACTAACATGTGATTGATGAATAATTAATGACATCTAATTTACCTTTCTTTTCTGTGTAGACATCATCATCGTGCCAACTATCCCTCAGCTCTACTTCATCAGGAACATATTCATCATCACTACAACCATTATCGTAATCATCACCATTTTCAATGTCACTTCCTTCAGGATCACTGTCAAAATTATGTGACAATTTTGGATAAAACCGGGTTTTAATTTTTTCTGGAGTACTGTAACTATTCATACCATCATTTTTATGCTTTCGTTTCTTTTTAGGTTTTGGTAAAAGCAAAGGTATTTTATGTTTTTGTGCAATGGGTTGAGACTCTCGCGAGGGTCCTGGTTTTGCATCTATCCCATTCATGGCAGGAGATTGATTCTTAGATGATTTCACACCTGACTTGACTTTTTTTTTTTTTGAGAGTTGTTCTTGATTCAAAAAATATTTTTCAAAATCACTTAGTTGTGCCTCTTTGGATGGCGGAACATTTTTTTCATCAGATGAATCTTGATGTAAAACTGTGCCAAAGGGGGTCATATGCCCCATTTTGATCAATCTTTCCTTTTCAGATTCTTTTTGGATGCCTGAGTTCAAAGTTAGAGCTTTATTCAAAACATATTCTTCGACAATATCATCTAAAAAATAAATTTAAATATTTTATTTACACTCAAAAATATAATTAAAACTATAATTTAATTAAAATGCAAAGTATTTAAAAGTTAAAAATTATAATTTTTAAAAAAAAACAATTATATTGCATTTAAATTAATAATATACAATATATTTTTTTTTTTGCATCAAAAGTATTTCCCTTAATTTCTTCATGGCTATTACAACTGCAGACTTAAGCCAGTTAGTATTTTAAATAGAAGAAAATTGGTTAAATGTAGCCATCAGTTATGAAATAATTTAATTTAAGTTATATAGAAAGAATATGGGGCAAAATAATAAAAAACGGGCCTCCATCCTATATTATATTTTTATACCTGGAAAGTTTTTAATTTGATCACCAGGAATAATTTTATTTCAGGAAGGTTGATAGAATCTTTTTATTTTCTTAAAGTATTTCATAATGTTTTAGGAATTATTTATAATGTTTTTAAACCTAAAAACAATTTTTAATAGCTTTCAAATTTTTGGAAAAAATACATTTTTTAATTGTATTTTGGTAAAAATGATAAATTAACTGTTTAAACAGTTTATTTCTTTTGTTAACCCTTCATGATATCTAAAAAAAATTATTAGGCAGACTAATAGAAACAATAATGTATTTATTTCTGTATATTTTTTCTAACACTAGCTTTAAAGATTATTTGTTAAAGAAAAAAACGTATTTACAAATAATAATAATAATAATAATTCTGGCTTAGACTCTATCACCTCCTATTTGGATATATCTCAGTGTTTGGCATTTTTATACTACTACAGTATATAACAGTGATCAGAAAAGTTCATTTAAAAAAAAAAGCAAGTTCAAGTTCTAAGTTCATCTTCAAAAAAAGAACTTGCTCAAGTTCAAGTTCATTTTTCAGAAAATGAACTAGTTCAAGTTCATTTTTCAGAAAATGAACTAGTTCAAGTTCATTTTTCAGAAAATGAACTAGTTCAAGTTCATTTTAAAATGAATTTGTTCTTTACCAAGTTCTTTTTATGTATTGATTTCATTTTACAATTTTACGTAGAAGAAAATGGAAGAGTTCTGCTGAGCCTCATTTGAATTTCTGTCATCTAGGTATCAAGTGTTTATCATTTCTAAATTAAACAGTTAAAGAACTTTAAATATTGACTTACTGTACTTTTGCGTTTTGAGCCAGCCTAGATGATAAGTGGGGGTGGGTATACATAAGATTTCATTATGAAAGAGCAATATTTTTAATAGCCTAGAAATGTAAAAAAAAAGTTTATCCTTGTCTCCTCTAAAATAGCTAATATTAGGAATTTATTTATGAATTTTCTGTTTAGCTCATAACTATTTAAAAGGCAAAATACAGTAATTACACAAAATAAAGTTTTCCCTCTAGGGACAGTCAAGCATGTTTTTGCAAGGCTCATCTATATTATAAAAGTGAAAATTGTGTGTATGTGGATGTGTGTGTGTGTGTCTGTCCGAAATGTTTAGCATACTTCCCAACATCCCACAAACT